>BQNB010033010.1:0-31263 GCA_026074375.1 Tanacetum coccineum | reverse complement strand
AATGACTTTGTTTACATTCTTCAATCTTCACTAGCAGCACCAATCTTCAAGTAGCAGTACTAAGTCCTTTCAGCAGTATAAACTTGTAGAAGCCTTTAATTCCTAACAATCCTCCCCTAAACTTGTGATTTATCTCCAAATCATCAAGTTTCTTAAATTAAAGCTTTTTGGTTCTGAGAGGATTCTTCTAAAACACTTTAGCTTCTTGATCTGTTGGCTTCCATGTAGATCTTTATAACTAAATCTCTTGCCATCTCACTATCTTCTTCTACTTGCAACCTTCTGTTTAGCATCAATCCCATAACTCTAGTTGTCAAAGGATAATCCTTTTCTGTTAGCATAAAGATGTCATGCCCTTTTGGTGAAGATAAATGATGTACTGCATATGATTTATACAGTCTCCATGTCAAAGGATCATGCATATATCTTTGTAGCTTCCACAATGTATCTTCTTTGTCTGGTTTAAACAGTCTTTTGAGTTCAACCCATAAAGCTCTTTCCATGTCTTTAGTAGGTTCTGTTGATCTAAACCTTTCTTTAACTAAGCTCCATAAAGTACCAAGGTTTTCTTTGTCAAATCCTTTGAGCATATCTTTAAAGCTTTGATATGCCTCTGTGATATTACTAACCCTGATAATCTTCCAATACTTTCTTGAACCATCAGTATAAATTTCCCAATCTATGATGGGATGTTTAACTTGTAAAACTTCTGCCCTGGTTTCTTCAACTGGAACTATTTCCATCATCTTCTTAAATTCTTCTTTAGATAATTCTTTTGGTTCTACGGTTGATTGTTCTTGAATGGGTTCTGAACTTGAAGCTTGAGCTGTCCTTAACTTCTTGAAACTCTCTTGTAGTAGAGTCTCTTCTGCAACTCTCTTTGACTTTGTCTTTTCAACTTCAGTATCCTTTCTAAACAAAGTTTGTACGTTATTATACTCCTTTTTAAATATGGGTCTGATCTCATCATAGCTCATACCTTTGAAATTACCCATCTTGTAACCAGCCATATTCTTCAAATAAATCATCATATTCTTCCTTGCTTGAGCTACTAAAACTGGTTTCTTCTTAAGAGTTTAATATTTTATCATAGAACCTGACTGTCTCTTTTGAACTTGTTCAACAATAGTATTCCAGTCAATATCATCAGCTTCTTTTCTTTGATCCAACTGTTTTTGTAATTCTAGTGCTACTTCAAGATTAATTCTTTCTTGTTCTTGTTGTTCCATAGCTTTTGCTTGCTCTTCCTCTTGAACCTTCCTTGCTAACTCTTCATCAGTTTCCTCAGCAGTACTAAAAAGATCTGTAGCAGTACTAACTCTTAGACTATCAGTACTTCTTATTCTTCTGTTGTAGGTCTATACTCTTTCATTGGACGCTTCTGCAAGTATCTTAGCTGTACTTAGAACACTGAATTGATCTTCAAAACTGTCTTTGCTTTTTCTTCAGCTTGTGGAACTTTTGTAGGAGTTACATGCTACTCAGTCTAGTCCAAATCCAAATCATACTCAACTTCTGCATACTCTTCCTCTACATTTTCATATTCTGTCTCTTCCATCCTCCCCTTTTTAGAAGGATCCTCTGAAACCAAATCCTCCTCTTCATCTGAAAGGACTATCCTTTCCCTTCTCCTTTTGGTAGACTTGAGCTTGTCTTCCAAGTGCTTAACCTTCTTTACCAGCTTTGTAAGAGCCTTACCATGAACCTCCTTAATCTGTTTGAGATCCTTTTCCAAGCTAGTGACTCTTTCAAATAATTTGGTACACAATTCCGTCAATTCATTAAGTGTCTGACTGCCCTCAACACTTCCAGGTGTGTAACCTCCTGGGAGAGGTGAATCATGGGGCATGGAAGATGTTGTTTGTGGAATTTGTGGTTCAGTGAAAAGTGGAGATGAAGTAGTAGTAATAGGTTTAGTTGTTGGGATTTAAGAAGGTTGTTTTAGTGATGATGTTGGATGAGATGCAGTGGGTTGTGAGGTAGTAGGTTGTGAAGTAGGTTCAGAAGCAATGGGTGTGTGTTGGGACTCAACAGTGAGTGTTGGTCCTTCACCCTGACCAGGTTGGTCATGAAGCAACATAGTATCAAATAGAGGTACATGTACCCTTGAAAAACCAATTTTCATGTTGCTAAAAAGTTTTTGTGTTAAAGAAGGAGCAACATATACGCTATTATGTGGATTAAGATGCCTTTTCCTTTTGTTCAAAAAAATTTGGATAAAGCGTGGATACATCAAAAATTTTGTTTTATTATCCACATTTTTCACCATACCATCAAAAATTAACTTTGAAAAATTAAAAGTCTTGTTTGTTGCTAAACAAATGATTGCAGTTGCAACATTACTAGAAAATTGTTCCCATGAAGTTTTCTTAGGACTTAAACAATGTAAGATGGTATGGATCAAAAATCTCCATTGGGGTGAAAATTTACCCTTTTTAAAAGTAAGTTTGTCATCAGTAGAAACATACCCCTATTAGAGTGAGTTGTTCAAAATTTTTAGTATTAGGCAAAGAACTAATACCATCTGCATCTGCTAACTGGAGATGTCTCCTAACAGATGCTTTAGTAATAGCAATTGTTTACCCATCAACTGTGACAGTTATTTGTTGTTCTCCATCACTGACTGTTTCGACAGTAGTAGTCTACAAAAACTGTTCAATTAAAGAAACATAGATAGTAAGATTGGTAGTTAAAGCATACTTGATATGACTACCAACAAGAAAATCTACTATCTGATGGAATTCCTCACTTCCGGTTAGCTTTTGAAGAAAAACACCATATTGTGCTTGTCGCAGAAGTCCATATTAGCTATGTGTATATAAGTTATGAACAAAATACTAATATGAGTGTTGGGTTAAGATCGATTTAGAATGAATTAGTGTTTGGTAAAAGCAATTGAGATTTTACAGAGAGTGTATAAGGTTTTGAAAGCAGATAAACGAACAAATTATATCTTTAGCTTAAAAGAAATCGTGTAAATAAGGTAAAGATTACAATTATCCAAATTTAGAACCTTATATACTCAGACAGTTGTGTAAAAAACCTCAACGGTAATATTCAAAGAGTTGAAAATCTATTATTGACCAAACAGTGTAAATGGTAACCCAACAGTACTAATATTAGCCTAGCAGTATTAACTTTTTTTTAGCAGTACTAATATTTTTGCCCATCAGTATTAAGAATTTGCCTACCAGTATTAACTTTTTCTCAAATAATTATGCAACAACATGCCTCTATTCATCACAAACACACTAGAAATAACTAGATAGACATGAGAGAATTCACGAGGATCCATATTTATGCATAACCCATGAATAGTGTTAGAAACAAGAAAAGTATCGGTCACTTCCAAGTTGTAATAGTCTTAGCTCATAGTTTGTTATATGATTAGTCTAGTAAGCCAGTCTGGCCCAAGGCCTATGGAAAGCCCGTTAAGGCCCATGGCTGGCCTTGTTTTTGTAGCATATATACCCTCTCCATGCCTTGGAGAGGGTGGTTGGTTGTTTCATTTCTCATTTCACACACATAATAATATTATCATCTTTCTCTCTCTAGAAACTTTCCAACCCACTTCTCTCTCTAGTTCTTGTATAATATCAAAGATTACTAATATTCTTCAACTGGTATCAAGAGCCATGGAGTGGTGTGTTTAGTTTTTGTGTTTGTCTTTTGATTTGTGTTAAAAACCTTTACAAAGAGCAAAATCTCGATTTAAAATTTTTCGGCTTAAAAACCTTAAAGTTGTCATTTTTCTTGTTCCTATAGGGTTAGAACAACTAGTTGTACAAGATTTTTTGCAAAAAACCAATCAAAAATGTGTCTTTTTGATTTTTGAAAATTTGGGTTTCGTCTTAGTTACAACCAAACTAGTCTTGTCTGTTGGAACCGAACTAGAAGATCGAACGACTTAACCGAACCAGTAGAACCGATCTAGTTGATTTTAGTTGTAACCGAACGAGTTATTTTAGTTGGAACCGAATGAGTTGTTATTAGTTGGAACCGAACTAGTTGATTTTAGTTTGAACCAAACTAGTTTTCTGTAGTTGGAACCGAACGAGTTATTTTAGTTGGAACCGAACAAGTTGTTATTAGTTGGAACCGAACTAGTTGATTTTAGTTTGAACCGAACTAGTTTTCTGTAGTTGGAACCGAACTAGTTGTTTTTAGTTGGAACCAAATGAGTTGATTTTAGTTGGAACCGAACGAGTTAATTTTAGTTGGAACCGAACGAGTTATCATTAGTTTGAACTGAACTAGTTTACTCCTTTGACAATCGAACTAGCTAACCGAACTAGTTAACCGAACTAGTTAACCGAACGAGTGAACCGAACCAGTTAGTTAATGGCACGAACTAGATTAAACCAAACTAGTTAACCGAAGAGTGAATCAAATTAGTTTATTTAATTGGCACGATCTTAGTTAACGAACGACGTGAAATACGAACTGTTTAGGTTAATTGGCACCGAATAGTTTAACCGAACCTAGTTAATTTCCCGAACGACAGTGAACCAAACTAGTTTAGTTAATTGCGAACCAGTGGAACCGAACTAGTCTTTTTGTTTGACAACCGAACTAGATAACCGAACCAGTGGAACCGAACTAGTCAGTATTTTGACAACCGAACTAGTTAATCGTTTTGGCAACCGAACTAGTTAACCTCCTTTGAAAACCGAACTAGTCAAAACCTATCAACTCAAATTTCTAAATTATACGGTTATTTCTTTGACTTGTAAAATCCCGTGAAACATTAACTTGTTTTCTCGGTTTTGTCGAGAATTGTAAAATCCCGTGTAGTTTCAAGAATTATTTCAAGACTCAACAACCACTCAACCAAACACAATTTCTTTCTACCACCGTCCGATCAACCAAGTAATCTTTGTAACAATCAAATGACGACTCTTGCTGACAAAGCGATTCTTTCGGGTGCCGACAATCGTCCACCTATGTTGGAAAAGAATATGTATGATTCGTGGAAAAGCAGAATGGAACTATACATGCTAAATAGACAACATGGACGAATGATTCTTGAATCCGTTGAAAATGGTCCACTCATTTGGCCTTCAATTGAGGAAAATGGAGTGACTAGACCTAAGAGATATTCTGAGTTATCTCCTACAGAAGCAATTCAAGCTGATTGTGACATCAAAGCAATTAATATCATTCTCCAAGGCCTTCCAACAGAAATTTATGCTCTTGTGAGTCAACATCGTGTAGCCAAGGATCTTTGGGAGAAGATTAAACTGCTCATGCAAGGAACGTCGTTAACAAAGCAAGAACGAGAGTGTAAGTTGTACGATGAATTTGATAAGTTCACTTACAAGAAAGGAGAGTCGTTACACGAGTACTACTTGAGATTCACACTGCTACTCAATGATATGAACATCTACAAGATGCCACTGGAGCAATTTCAAGTTAATACCAAGTTTCTGAACACACTTCCTGATGAATGGAGCAAATTCGTTACTGATGTTAAGTTGGTCAAAGACTTGCATACTACCAATGTTGATCAGCTTCATGCTTACTTGGAACAACATGAACGACATGCAAATGAAGTTCGTTTGATGCATGAACATAACTCTGATCCTCTTGCTTTAGTTGCATCTCACCAAATAACATAGTCACCTTATCAAACTCATCAACACACTTACCAAAACACTCAACTTCAACCACCAACTTTAACATATCCATCTCTACAGTATGGTTCACCTTATCAGTCTCAACAATACTCAACTCATCAATCATCAACACCTCTTTCAGTAACTTATCCATCCAATGATTTTCAATCATCAATTCACCACAACGTTTATTCTCCATCATCATCCATCCCTCAATTGGAATATCCTCCCCAAATTAACCAACAATTTGAATTTTCCCAACAAGACTCCAGTCTAATTGTTCTAGTGTTCTAGAAAGGTGATGATCCCATTGATGCCATCAATCACATGATGTCGTTTTTGACTGCAGTGTTCACCTCCGTAATCCCACTACCTTTATCCAGTGAGAAATGGTCTAACCCTAAGCAACAAAGCTACCATCAATTATGGAAGAGTTACATACAACCAATTCAGTGAGACCAACTGCCTTTTGATGCTGGTACTCGAGGACTTATTCTCCAGGAGCAATGTGGAAGCACATTTCTGGAAAACAGAGGAGGTTATTTGCTTTTAACTGCAAAAGGGGAGAGGCCACCTGTCCTGTCAGTGCACCCCCCAAACCAAAGAGGAAAAAGGGATGATTCATGGTTTAAGGTGAAAAGTGTTATGGTACAAGCTCAAGCACTGGTCAAAATCTAAATGAGGAGGAACTAGCTTTTTGGCAGATCAATTTTCCTGGAAGGTCATAGAACACAGTCTGTCATTACTCCATGAGGCTTTCAAGCTGATGATTTGGATGCATATGACTCTGATTGTGTAGAACTCTAACTCTGCCAAAGTTTCTCTCATGGGAATTTATTCATTATGATTCAGATGATCTTGCTGAGTTACAAATCATATCAATATGTATATTAATGTGGTACATCAAGCTGTGCAGGTGATGCCCTCTTCTCAACAGTCGATTGTTATGAAATCATTCGAGAACTGAGATAACACAGTGTTTGCAATTTCATTCTTATCTCAGTATGTGATTTGTATCACAACAAGTAACTCGTTCTGAATTTCTTACTCCTCTACTCAACATGTGATTGATATTGTTTGTAATTCGTACAGCTTAAAAACCAAGTAGCTAATTGTACCAAGACCATCTGGAGAAATAAGAGTGTCATTGATACCTTAATGCTGTGCTTGAAAGATATAAGGAAACAAGTTAAAGTTTTGAAAGAAGACAAATAGTGATTAATGATTAGAGATAACGTTTTAGACACATGTGCACAGTCTGAAGAGATTGATTTTCTTCAAACAAAATCTTTCAGAACATTTAAAAGAAAAGAGAAATCTTATTAAAATGGTTACTCTTCTAAAAAATGATTTTAAGAAAAGAGTCTAGAACATTGGAAGAGAATTAGCTCTAGAAAGCAGATCAAACAACTAGATAATATTGTTTTTAAAAGAGATCAATCTGCACAAACTGTTCACATGTTGACGACACCTTAGTTTTTCTATGATAGTACTACTAAATAAGCTCTAGGTTTTCAAAATCCCTTCTATCTGAAGAAAGCTCAACAGTCAAAACCAAAGCTATATGTTGGTGATATTATTGTTCATACTAATCCTATTATGATTCCTGATTCAGAAGAAACCTTAGCACTTGCTGAAGAGAGTCGTTCCAAAATGCTTTCAAAACATAAGGATAATATGATGTTAGAAAAGGAAAAGCAAGTTGATACCACACCAATAGATTATGTTGCTCTTAACAAAGATTTTTCGACACGATTTGTTCCACAAACTGAATTATCTACTGAACAAGACTTTTGGTCTAAGAATTCTTCAGAACCCACACTTTCTATTAGACCCACCAAAGTTGAGGTTCCAAAAGAACTTCCTAAAGTCAGCATGGTTCACACGAGTTTGAAAAAACTTAAATACCATCTTGCTAACTTTGATGTGGTAGTCAAAGAAAGGACCACACCCATAGCTATCATTGAGGGTTCGTGGGGTTTTGAACATACAAAAGCTTGTTTTAGGGATGAAATAATTCTATTTGTAAAAGCTCTGAAGGACTTATTTAGTACATTCAACCAACATTTGGTTGATGAACTTTCTGAAGTCCAAAATGTCTTCTCAAAATGGAACAGGATGTGGGAAAAATCATCATATTGAGTCAAAACATTTGAAGTTAAGATGAATCAAGTTTGATCATAAATTACGACTCTTGAACAAGTGATTGAGCAAAGTTATGTGAAACTTATTGTTAATCCTTCGTGGGAGAATGATTTCTGTGAATGTGCATGAATGTCAAAGGTGTCTTCAATTAAGATGAGCTTCAAACGGATTTTGTTAAAGGGAAACTTATGTAAAATGTTTCATAAGTTTTACAATTCTGAATAACATTGATCTCTTTAGAAGTTGACACTCAACTTAAAACAGGAAATTTTTCAAAGGAAACATTTGGTTTTCAAATCAAAGTGTTCCAAGTTTTGTTAAATTGTTTGAATTAATGAATTGAAAGCTCAGTCCCAAGAGAAAGGGTCAAGTAATTAAGATGTTGAAGAGAGAATTAAAAAAAATATCTCTAAGTGGAAAATGGATAAGGATAAGGATCAAACAGGACTTCAAGAGATTGAAACCATTTAATATTGAATTGGATACATAGGGTGACAAATCTTATTGCTGAGAACGAGCATTTGGGAAACAGACCTATAAGCATACTTCGATAGAGGAATCGATTTAAACCAGAGTAATTCGATTAATGAACTATGTGATGTTTGAATTAATCAAGTCCAATATATAGTTGCGGAAATTTCTGATTTAATTGCTAGTCTTCAGGAAAGGCTTTGGCAATAATAGCACTTAAGGTTGAATTAAGGAAACTTAAAGGAAAATCCTAGATTAACAATAATGTTTCAAAAACCTAGTGATCCAGAGTTGATCAAGTTATTGTGGAACAATAACCCCAATTGTTGAATAAAAGGACAGCTCATTGCCTATATTAATAGCATTCTCAGGAAGAAGCCGCAGTTATTCGGGATCTAGTCGATCATATTAAAGCTTTTTATCCCTTAGACCACTTTCAGAATCTGCATGTAAGTATACGAAACTAATTCAGGAGATGCTTTCTTAAAATTCTGTAAAACTGTCTAGTATCGAACAGTTATGGAGAACAAATTAGTGGTGTGCCACGTTGGTGAACAAGTCAAAAGCGGTTAGATTTACTGAGGCCCTGTAATCCTCAAGAAACACAAAAACAAACCATACCTCAAACCTTAATTTCTAACAACCTATGGTCTTCTACAGGAGTAACAGTTACTAGTGCTTGGGATCACATCCTTCAGGGGCAATAAAAAGGAAAAGATATGATTCAATCAAAACACAAGTATATTCTAAAGAATAAAGAAAAGCCCACCCTAAGAAAGTTAAATCAGTTTAAAAAATAAAGCTCATGTTGTTTAACCAAAAGGAAATGCTCCTGTGCTAGCATTCCAACAGCTTAATGCGAATTCTTGACCTTAAATTGTGTTAAGGTGTTGGTGCATGCTTTCTGATAATCATGTTTTGTGTGTTCTTGATGTTATCATTATGTGATTGGCTCGAGCTAAATCTAGATATGTTAAGAATAAATTCAATGATAGAAAGTTTGGAAAACCACAGAAAAGGCTGTTTTACCATTATTGGATATATCTGGTGACCTAATGGTCCGAACCTTCACTATAGTAGGGAAATGCAGTGACCTTTATCCGGATTACCACAATTACTGAAGTTGCCCTTAGGAAATAATCTGCTCTAGATTATAAATACACCTCTAACCGTAGTACATTGGTTTACTCAAGGAACTTAGGAAGTCCATCTATAATAGTGTTGTTAACAATTATAAGGTTATGTAAATCTTGGTAACTTGCTAGACATTCGGGAACCTAGTCAATCCACGGGGATCCATAGTTTGCAATGTCCAATTTTCTCGGCTTGACTGAATGCAGGTCGTAACATTGTATCTAGTATTTGGACTCCGGCTTGCTCCAGCATTTATGTTGGAGATCGCTCTCAGTCACCAACTTCGTCAACAAATTCCTTGGGTACAGTCAAATTCCGGTTAATGATCTGTTGAAATGATTCATGGGTTATGGAAGACTTTCAGATTGTGAATGTTACAATTTCAGGGTTTATTACGTTGAAGGACATAGGCATAATCTATTTTCTGTGGGATAATTTTGTGATTCCAACCTTGAAGTTGCGTTTCGTCAACACACCTGCTACATTCGCAATCTAGAAGGGGTTGATTTATTAACTGGATCTTGAGGGGACAATCTTTATACACTTCTTCTCTTGGGGAATGATGGCGTCCTATCCTATCTGTCTCTTGTCAATGGCCTTAATCAGTCTTGGTTATGGCATCGTGTCTCTCTCATATTTTGAACTTCAAGGGTGCTATTATTAATCTTGCAGACCATGGTCTTGTTCGAGGTCTCCCCTGAAGCTCAAGTTTGAAAAAGGTCCATTTGTGTTCGTCTTGTGCTTTTAGGCAAAAAAGAGCATGAAGAAACCCCACATACCAAATGTGAGGACACCATCAAGAAAAAATTAATCGGTTGCACTTGGATCTGTTGTTGGACCAATACGTGTCGCGAGTGTCAAATGGAAAGAGTTCATCCTTGTTATTGTCGACGGATTACTTCAATTTTCTTGGGGGGTAAAAATGCTTGCGATCAAAAGATGTAGTTGCAGTTTTTATTATCTATTTTTTAAAGTGATCCAAGTAAGACTTAAGGAATAGTTTCCGAAGCTTCAGACAAATATGAATCTGAGTTAGTTAATTCTTACATTGCGTTATTATTATGAGAAGGTTGGCATCTCTCATGAAACATCTGTTGCCCGCTCTCCACAGCAAAATGGTGTTGTTGAAAGACGAAATCGCACGCTAATTGAAGCAGCCCGTACTATGTTAATTTATGCAAAAGCTCCTTTATTTCTATGGGCCGAAGCGTGGGTTGCCTGTACAGCTGTTTATACCAAAATCGTTCCATGATTCACTTCGATACGGTTATAAAACAACATACGAGCTTCTGCACCAACATACCTCCGGCCTATCGTATCTTCATGTGTTTGTGCACTCTGCTACCAACAAATGATAGCGAGGAACTTGGGCAAGTTACAAACCGAAGGCCGATTATAAGGAGTTTTTTATTTGGGCTATGCAAACACGAAGAAAGCATTCCGGATTTCACTGAGTTACAGTTCGAATTGTTGAAACACATTCATGTTGACTTTCGATGAGCTGACTTGCTATGGCTTCTGAACCAGCTGTTCAGGACCCGCATACTTAATGAAATAAATCCTGCATACAATCAAGTTTAGAATCGTGCCTAACCTCATCCTTCAACACCGTTTGTACCACCTTCGCGAACTGACTGGGATATACTGTTTCAACCATTGTTCGATGAATTTCTCAATCCTTCACCTAGTGTTGATCATCCAGCTCCTGAAGTTATTGTTCCAATTAATGAAGTAATTGCTCCATTTGTTGCTGACTCAACCGGTTCACCTTCATCAACTACAGTTGACCAAGATGCACCATCCCCAAGTAATTCTCAAACAACACCTGAAACCGAACCTCCCGTCATTCTGAGCGATGTTGAAGAAGATAATCGTAATATTGAAGTTGCACATATGGGTAATGATCCGTACTTTGGTGTTCCAATTCCAAAAATCCCCTCTGATCAATCTTCACCATCGAATTCTATTCATACAATTGTGCACCCTGATTACTAAATTTCTGAACACAATAGCAAATGAACTAAGGATCATCCACTTGAAAACATAATCGGTGAACTCGCTAGACCAGTTTCCTCTCGGTTTCAATTACATGAGCAAGCTCTTTTCTGTTACTACGATGCTTTCCTCACTGCTGTTGAACCCAATACGTATAAAGATGCTTTGACTCAACGCCTGCAAAACTGTTTAATAAATTTTGGATTGAAGCATTCAAAGAAGAGAACTATTGAGTTCGAACGAACTTTGAAAGTATGGGAGTCGTACCCCGAACTAGACAAAGTTGTTGGTGTATTACTTTGAAAAAGGAAAGTGGGATTACAAAAGTGAAAACTAGATGAACTGAGAGAAATTTTGGACAGAACAAAGACTCGATAGTTAGAACCCGTGGTTACCGTCAAGAGGTAGATTCAATTTGAAAGTGTCTTTGCACCAGTTAGCAAGATCTTGATGGGCTATAAGGAAAATATTACAAAAATAAAAAGGATTTTTCTCGCGTTTTGTATGCCTCATAATGAACATGGTCGTATAACCAAATGGATGTGAAGACTTGCCATTTCTGATTGGTTAATCTTGCCGAGAGAGGTTTATGTTAGCCAGTCAGGGGGGTTCGTGGATAAATATAACGCCCATCACGTGTATATGCTAAAAGAAAGCTCCTTTATGGGTTGAAAACAAGCTCTCACACGCCGCGTGGTATGATATGTTGTCTTCATTTGATATCCCAAGACTTCTCCAAAGGCTCAGGGATCCTATTAATGTTCATCGAGAGACTACAAGGAATTACTTTTGTTCAAAATTATGTCGATGATATTATCTTTGATGTATCCACACCTGAACTTTGTGATCTATTTTCTAAAATTCATATGCTCAATAATTTAAGTTGTTAATGTATGGGCAAAATCTCTTTTTTCTTAAGATTCCAGATTATCAAAATCCTGAGGCATCTTTATTAACCAATCAAAATATGCCTTTGAATCCTTAAAGAAATACGGATTTGATTCTTGTGACCCAGTGGATACTCCCATGGTGGAGAAATCCAAACTAGATGAGGATAAAGAAGGGAAAGCCGTAGACCCGTCACACTATCGTGGTATCTTTTTTGAATTATGGGGCACCTCCTTTTCTAACGCCGTAGAAGTAGACCTGCCTATAATTTTTCTTATGCATGTGTGCCCTGGTATCAGGCTCGGCCTACCAAAATAGCACTTAATGCGGTTTTAAAAAAAATAAAAGGATCTTTCGGTATCTAAAAGGAATCGTACATCGGGGACTATGGTATCTTAAGGATTCTTTGATTACTCTAATAGCATTTGCAGATGCGGATCATGTTGGTTGTCAAGATACCCGCCATAGCACGTCTGGAAGTATGAAACTTTTAGGTAATAGACTTGTTAGTGTGTCGTTAAAAGGCAGAGAAAAAGTCTGCGATTATTAGTATTGGAAGCTGAATATATTGCAATGTCGAGATGTTGTGCTCAAATCCTTTGGATGAGCTCACAACTTACCGATAGGTTTGGATTCAATAAATTTCCAATGTACTGTGATATCAAAAAGCTCTTTTGATTATGCTGCATGCAACAACGTTAAACATTCCAGAACCAAGCATTATAGTATCAGTTTTCACTTTATCAAAGAGCTGTTGAGAATGGGTGATCGATCTTTACTTTGTCAATACGATGTTTCAACTGGCCGAAATCTTTATCTAATGCTTTGGCCGAAATTAGATTGAATTTTGATCAACAAGCTGGGATATGCGAAGTAATACGCCGGAGGGAGACTCTGAAACAATTGCCAGTGAAGTTGATGAATAGACGCAAAACACATCCTTTAAAAAAAAGATTAATAATTGAAGGACTTTGTGTAAGTGGGTACCTAATGTTGATTTGTTCAAATATCATGTATAAATGATATATATTTTTTTTTTTTTTCTTTTAATTTTTTGTTATTGTTTTTTTTTTTTTTTTTTTTTTTTTTCTTTTTTTTTTTTTTTTTTTTTTTATATTTTTAATACTAAAAAACCAAAAATACTTTTCATTTTCAAATCTTTATAAAATAATAAATACAAAAAATATATAATCTTAAACAAAGAAAAATATTACAAAATGAGAAATTATAAAAAGAGGTAAGTATGCAAGTCTTCTAAAATCGATAACATTTACGGTTTTAGAAATGGTCATTCAATAATGTTACGAGTCTTTGTAAATGATAAGTTATCGAAGCAGAAGTTCCAAATGTTTTCAATTACATCCAAAATGGCTTGCTATTATTTTAGATAGCAACCCGGTCATCATTTAAAGGCAAGTATTTCAAAAGAAAACTTGACCTCTCAACGGAATTTATTCTCGGGCATTGGGATTTATTTCTACTTTTATGTCCATGCAAAGGGTTGTGTTTATCTTTGCAACCATAACAAGTGTTCCTATATTTCCATAAGTGTACATGTCAGTGCGCTTATGTGTTAAAATAAGAGAAATCTTATTTTTATTTGTAAAAAGTTGTCTTCATAATGAATCAGTGTTTTTAGTAATCACAAAAAGATTTTCAAAGACAATTCGACCACTCAAACAATGACAACAACTCTTTAAATAGAAAACGGGTCATTATTTGAGGGGGAGAAAGCGTCATCAAACAATCTTTTAAAATGGTCTTTCAAAATAAGTCATGAAATAATGGATTTAAGTTTATTGGTTAATGACGGATATCAATTTCATAGGGAGAGTTAATTTATATTAACCTTCAAGTGCTTTAGATGTCATTTGTTTTAATATCACTTTATAGACTTATTTGCAATTTGAGACTTAGTGATTTCTGGCCTTAAAAATACATATCGAATCAATATTGCCAACACCTCATAGTTTGTAAAAGACTTAGGAATGCTTGGAAATACTTTCACAGTTTTAAATGCCTTGAAGTTGATTCTCACGGAATAGATTTAAGCTTATCAATCCTTCAAACATGGTCTCGAATATGTATGCGTATAAGGTTTTGCTGATTCCGACGTGTCAAAACCTGACAAGGGGGATATGTGTAGATGTATACTGGATTAGTGTCTTGGCCTTCTTTTGAGGTTAGGGGGCCTTTTTTTTTTGTCTTTTTGTGTTAAGCTTCTCTTGATTTTGAGACTGTTTTGAATCTTTTCGGCGTGCACTAATTTTAATCACATGGGTGGAAGAACATTAGTCATTAGCCACTATGCATCATCTGAGTCCCCAGGGGGAAGTGTTTGGAGTATTATCATTTAAAACGTGAGAAAAGTTCTTTCTGATTAAATTATTGTTTACTAATACGGTCAATCCCTAGGGCTTATTCATAAGAAGATAGATATATTTGATAAAGAGGTACACATAGGTTATGATGTTTTTTAAGTTACTCAGTATTGCAGAAAAGAATGAGTTCATTTAGACTTAATTGATTAGGTGTTTCCATTTCGATACCTTAGAGGGATTATTATGACATTCGGGACTTTAGTTTGTCTTTGGTGTTACATATTTATCATCATAACATCTGATTAAGAGAGAAATGCGCTCATCCGGGACTTAATTGACTTTAGTGTTGCGGTATCAAGTTCTTGAAAGGGTTAATTGTGTACTTCGGATATCTGGGCTTTATATATTAAGACTGCTTGATGCGGCTTGCAAGAAAGTTCTGAATCTACTCAAGAAAGGATGTTGGTTTTGGGGAATTAAGAAAAACTTAAACTCCGACATCACCAACCACACAAGCTCAAGTTACATATGTATCTGAATCTGTTTCATACTTGAAGTTTGAAGCAAAGACTTTCGGTAAACTGAAAGAAAGATGATAGCAACGCTGGAAGCAGTGCTTGGACAGAGAAAAGATCAGATTGTAAAACCTTCTTGAAAGGGAAAGAATGTTATGAGGGAGCTTGAGATAAAGTTAGTTGGTGGGAGATTGTACGAAGGAGACCTACGGCGGCTACAAAGGACCATATGATTTCATCATATGATGTTCTCATCATTCAGGTCAAATCTTCATATATAATAAACATGTGAATATGTACATAAGTAGTAAAAGACTTAGGCTTATGTGGTGTTCGAGTACGATGATTTTTCAAGAATTTTTCACAAAATTCAAAATCTTTCAAAATTTCGCATTATCAACCCTATATTCCATAACACTCATATTTGAGGGGGAGCATTAATTGTTCCTACTAAGTTATTCTATAATCATTTTGTCCCGGTCGTTTAATCAATTGATATCCAAAATATCAAGGGATTAACATTTTGGATAAGGGGAGAAAATGTGATTAAACTGAATCTAACTTGTATCGAAATGTGATCATATAAAATGGACTCAGTACACTCTACACTTAGCATGTACTACGATATCGATGCA
Organism: Tanacetum coccineum; assembly: GCA_026074375.1. Lineage (NCBI taxonomy): Eukaryota > Viridiplantae > Streptophyta > Magnoliopsida > Asterales > Asteraceae > Tanacetum > Tanacetum coccineum. The sequence goes on along the minus strand of BQNB010033010.1, from coordinate 15,544 downwards.
CATGTTAAGGGGGAGCTTTAGTGAATAATTGAAAAATTTCAAAGTGTAAACTTTTTGGATATTTTTATTAGCTTAACTTTGATTGAATTTTAAATGGTTTTGATGGGTATTGGTGATGGAATACTCCAAATGACCGACATGTTCTTAAATTTATGGAGATATAAGGTGGTTAGGCATAGGTGTTCAAATCCCAATGATCCAGCCAGAAAAGGGAGGGAACTAACCCAGGATATCATCTAGTTTGTGTAGAAGTTCTTAGGTATATTAAAAGGAGAAAAGTTGAGAAAAAGAGAATAAATGGCCGACTGAGTTGGAAGCTAACAATGGAAAACAAACCCAACAAGGTGGTTAATTATGAAGTCTCGGTAAGCATGAAGGGGTTGATGAATGAAAAGAAATGGTAAGGATAAAGGGTGTCAAAGAAAGAGCCTCTCCAAACACTTAGGCAGAAACCGGTTTTATCTTGTCAATAACATAAACTGTCGGAAAAACACCTATGGTGGTTGTCTGACATTGAAGACTGTCATGGACCCAGTGACGCTATGCACAACCCTCCCTAGCCACTCAAGGTCTCTCAAAAGACTCTTATTTCATTTCTCACTGAGATTACACGCATTTCTATCGACTTTCTCACTCCGAGTTAGTTGATATTGAAAAGGTGGCAGTCTGCTCCACCTTCATCACCTAAATAAAAGTGCACTTTGAGGCTGAGCCAAAAAGAGTTCATCCATAAATCCTCATTTAGTGACACTTGTCAAATTCTATTGCTATGTCAACAAGGTGAATTACAAGATTTATATTAAGAGTCTTACGCATTATCCTTGTGATTTTGCCAGAACTCAGAGTTAATTCATTCACAATGAAGATGGAAATCCTGCTTGAGCCAGCATCAAACAAGCTCGTGGTAGGTATCTTGTGTGAATTCTATACGAATCAAATCTTGTGAACAACTAGGAGAAAGAAATGATGGTGCAGATTCTAATAAGAATCAATCTTGTTACGGTTATGAATTGGTCGATTGATTAATGAATTTTTGAAATGATCAACACTCTCGATGTGTCACAAAACCACTTTAGCAAGTGACACGTCGATTAATTTTCAAATAGATTTTTCTATTCCAATTGGTAAGACAGTAACTCACTGGTTCACTCTTATCGTTGCTGTCATGTTTTGAGACGTCTTCGATAATGAAGGAACATGCTATGAGTTTGATGAATCTAATGCAAATGTGTTAGAAAGATTCTATACTTCAGCTGGAAATCCTGTCAAGGAGATTCTTCTTAAATTGAATCTACCTGATCACAGGTCGATCCTCACGGATTCGAAGGTTACTCCAACCATACTTGGACGAAGGACAAAGCCATATTCATCCCCCAACTTTATTGCTAACTGTTTTAATGCATGATACTCTAAGCATGGTGGTTGAATGGTACATGAAATTTTGTTTTCCAGCTGTCACATAGATTCATAGCCACATTGCTATACCAGACCAAACAAATCATAAGACATCATGAAAGCTCACGTACATGTTTCAAGACTTCCGCTACTATGATACCGAACGTCTTTCTCGAAGTGACGAAGTGTTAAAGTTAAAGAATTTCAAGAAAGATGCAACATTCAAGCTTTCCAAGTTAACAAATCAATAATGGTATGAGCATGTCGGTCCAGAAGTCACAAGTTACACAAGATGACAAGATTCATTAAGATGGCGATGAGATTACGCTTGGTTGATGATCTCAAGATGCTCAAGATCACATTCTATCATACAAATCAAGATAAAGGAACTAGCTTCTTTCCTCAATGTAATATGATCACTACAACTATATTCAACAAGGGAAAATCATGATATGAAGTTTACGAGCTGAAGGACTAAGATGTGGCATCAGTATGCTAGGTTTAATAATTTTGACCTCCCTTAGGGGGAGATTGTTAGAAACAAGAAAAGTATCAGTCACTTCCAAGTTGTATTATTCTTAGCCCGTAAGTTTAACAATAGGATTAGTTTAGTAAGCTAGTCTGGCCCAAGAAGGCACCCATGGAAAGCCGTTAAGGCCCAATGGCCTGGCCATGTTGTAAGTTAATTAACCTCTCCATTGCTTGATGAGGGTGGTTGGTTTTGTTTTTTTTTTCATACATTTCAAACATTTATTCAATATTTACTTTTTCTCTAGGAAACCTTCCAACCACTTAACTCTCTAGTTCTTAAATAATATCATTAAGATTTATATATTAACAATAAAGGTTTTAGGGCATGCTAACATTATGAATTGCCATTTGTATTGTTTAACGTTCGGGTGCGTCATAAGCTTAATGCGTGAAAGGAAGGAGGAAGTTTTATTACATTGCTATTTAGTTTTGCTTTGTTTTCCCGAGAAACTAAATATTTGTGTTCATAGATTATTGTTATTAAGTATTTAAACTCTATTGGAATTTACTCAAAATTGTTGCTGTTGAGTTTTTTAAACATGTTTTATCCAGGTAACCAAGGTGAGGCACGTGGTGGAGGGTGTTGTGATTGTGAATGGATTTTAGAAATATACATGTGGTGTTCTGGTCTGTTCAAAACGATGTCTTAAGTTGTGTTATTCATTTGTCTTTTATTTGAAACAATTGTCTTTCAAATGTTGTAATAGATGGTGGTTGCGATCCTGTGGGGACCTAAACGCATTTTAACTCTGATTAATAATGGAACACATGTTTGTTAAACGTCTCATTTGGGTCGTTTTCTATTATCTTGGTAAATGGTGCTATTTAGTATCGCCCAATTGCTTAATTCCGCTGCGTAATCCAATGTAAAGTTGGAGGTGTTACAGAGTGGTATCAAGAGCCTAAGGTTATAGAGAACTAGGTTGAGTCTTTTGATACCCTATCTATAATGTTTCAGTACAAGCACGTCGAGTCTACTAGTTGCCTTGGTGTACCTATAGAAAGAAAAAAGTTTAAATTTTATTGTTGTTTGTGTAGGTATATCTCAGTATGTGAACTCATATTACGACATCCATGATTGACTCAATATGTTATTTATGTATAATTGGTTAAGTATGGATATATTTATGCATGTGTTGGATGCATAAAGTGTTATGTATTGGTGTATTTATGCATGTGTTGTATGCATAGAATGTCATGTGATTATATGATAACTATTATCATATATGTTTGAAATATATACTGAATGAAAATGTCGCGAATCGTGAATTTTTATTTGTTGCGCTTTGATGCGAACTGTTATTTTGATAATAGTGTTCCAATAATAATAAGGAGTGATACGCTATTAAGTAAGTATTGTATGATATTTTCTAGATTATCATTGTGAACGTAATTCCTCCTGATCATGTGGATGATGTACCCGTTGTTGAGCCGAATCAACACGATGATGTTCCTATTGTTCCTGAGCGTGTCTTAGTGGATGAAGACGAGGACCCAGAAGAATACGAATTTGAGGAAGAAGAAGACCCTCAAGAAGAAGAAGATGATATGGAAGTCGACATCGAGGAAGATGAGAATGAGCCTGAGTTGACATATCCTTATGAAGAGGTGGATCCTTTTAACCCTCCGCCGCTTGCTTTTGAGTCAGAACCTAAGGATGTGAATGAGGTTGAGAACCGGATTGAGCACGAGGATGAGACTGTTCCTGCTAGTGTCCATGAGGTAGGTGAATCATCTACTGCTCCTTTTCTTCATGAGGATAGTGATGGTATGTTGCTTGGTCTTATGAGGAGGAACATTAACTCTTTTTTTGGTCGGATGACTTCTTTTTCAAGATGATTGTGTGGTCGTGAGACGGCGCATGCATTGGTCGAGAAGAAGGGAAAAGAAAAGGACAAGTATTATGGTAAGTTGATTTCTATCCTTATCAGCCAGAGATCATAGTCTCATGGGTTGAGAATAGGTAGTCTTGCAGTCAGATTGTTAGTGGTTGTTCCAACTTCCATCTTGTCACTGAAAAAATAGATCTTGGATGAATTGGTTGATTTTTCTTATTCAAAGCTTCACAACCAGCTCTGATACCACTTGTTGATCCCAATGAATAGATTTTTAACTCCTTAGCTTGTAAGGTTTAGTACCCTTGGATAAATCCAAAAATACTAAGAATGAAACTTTGATTTGAATGATATAAACTATGCGAAAACTAGTATATATCACTAAGAAGTATTCTCAATGAAACAGTCAAATATGTTTTGACACAAAGATATAATCAAAACAACAAGCTTCAATATATATTAATACGATCACTTTGACTTAGTGATAGGGTTTACAACCTTGAAGCTATCAACTCTATGGAAAAATGAGATGGGAAACTTATATCTAACTTCATGACCTAGGATCTCCTTTTATAGACTAAGGAGACCTTTACAAGATAGCTACAAATCTTTTGAGATCTTCTATAATTCTAAACATATACATATCTTTCTATAGAATATAGAATATACACCATAAATAACTCCATGCATATCATGTTACGCGTCTTTATCTTCAAAACCTTCAGCAGTATTAAGTTCTTCACTAACAGTACAAACTAACACTAGCAGTACTAATTCAGTTAGTATTGTTAGTTCTATTCTGAGCAGCACTAATCTTTGAAGATTTATTCCCAACAATCCTCCCCTAAACTTGTGATTTACCTTCAAATCGCAAGTTTCTTCTGATGTACTTTGCTGAGGATGCTTCCAAACACTTTAGTTCCTTGGCCTGTTTGCTATATTGTAGATCTTTGTCAAAAGCTCATCTGCCATCTCAGAATGTTGATCCACTCTTAACTTGTTAACTAGCATCAGAGTTGCAAGTCCTTTTGTGAGTGGATAGTCCTTTTCAACCTGCATGAATATATCTGTAGGATCCCTTTAACACATACACTTCATATCATACATGGATCTAGATCAAGAAATATAGAAAGAGAGATGATTTCTAGAGAGAGAAACTAGTGAGAGAGTTGAGAGAGAATTATAGATATTATTTAGAAATGAAAGAGTTATATATATTTCTTTTCCAAGTGGAAAAGATATATATATACCCTGACACATTAAGTGATTTTCCAAGTGGAAAAGTTACTTATATACCCCGACACTTAAAAGTGACGTTCGGGGTATTTGACTAGGACCCGGGCTCGGGTTTTGCTTGGGATTAAACCCGAAACATATACAATATTAGATTAACTATCGAGCCCGATTCCCAATACTTTCCTATTACAACATTTAACTAATTGATTGACCGAGACTTAAATACATAATGAACGAACTTCATGTTCGACTCAATATTTTGAGGCTAACAATCTCCCCCGAAGTGAGTTCATTGATGACACTCCTTCATGAGATCAATGAGATTGCTTTTGTCGTTAAGCTCATGTGGTCTTGGTCTTTCTCTTTGTTATTTGTTGTAGGCTTGTTCCTCCATGATTTGTGATCTTGACTTTGAGCCTTTGACATTGTCTTTAACGTCTATGCCATCTTGCGATCTTGAGTCTTTGACAACATTCTCATATTGTGCCTCATCTTGAAAGCTTCGAATCAGAGTTAGCGGAAGTCTTTGTCTTTAAATCTTGAGCTTTCATGATAGATTGTCTTTGTAGAATGAGCATGAACATGTGGTAATGAATCGACTTTGGTTGATTGGGATACTGTCACCACCGTTTTAACCTGCAGGTTTACGTTAGTGATAATCAAGAAAATTGATTTGAAAATCAATCGACGTATTACTTGTAAAAGCATTTTTGTAACACATCGGGAGTTTTAAGCTTTCTATCAAAATTCATCAACCGTCAATTCATTTACTGGACCAAATTGATATCCAGTTGTCACAAGTTTGATTCATATAGAATCTCGCAAGTCACCTACCGAGAGCTTGTTTGAGGTTGACTCAAGTAGGATTTCCATCTTCATTGTGAATACTTATAGTATCACTTGGATGTTTTGGCAAATATCATAAGGATATTGCGTAAGACTCTTGATAACAGCTTGTGAACCTGATGATGTTCAACAAGTGTTTGAAATGGAATGTGTCCTAACGAGATTTTGATTGATCTCTTGGCTCTAGACTCGATTAGTGCATTTTGGTTTTAGTACTCGGAGGCTGGAGTAGTTTGCCACCTATTCAATATCACATATCGTCGGAGTTAGATTTTCAATATATAACGTGTGGTATCTCCTTGACAAGATGAGAACAAGTTTTTGTTGAAGAGAAAACCCTAATGGCTGGGAAGGGTTTTGTGCATTGCATCACTGGTCCCATGATGTCGTTTTCAATTTCCAGCATTACCAACTTGTGATTCTGACAGCATATGTATTGACCCGGTTTCTGCCTTAAGTTATGTGGAGGGCTTCTTTGTTTACACCCTTTATCCATACATTTCTTTTTCATTCTTCAACGCCTTCAATGCTTACCAAGACGTCATTACTAACACCTTCTGTGATTGTTCCATGTTAGCCCAATCTATTTTGCCATTCTTCCCATACACATTCATCTCCAAACATACCTAAGAACAGCTATTTCAACTTCGGATTATCCTTGGGTAGATCTTTCTCCGGTTCTGTTGGATTCATGAGATTGGATTCCTAACGCTTAACCACCTATTACTTCAGAATCATCGTGAAATTAAGATGATGATGGGTATATAGAACAAACCAATAAAAAAACCTTTTCTTACCGTCCGCACATTGAGTCGATTAGATCAATATAAATTACATTTTCTCCCATTAATATAAAATTGTTACACACTTAGTATTTTGAAATACCTTGTGATTAAAAATATTCTTGAAAAATCTTTGGAGAAAATAATATCAGCTTGAATGGGTTTCGAACATTTTGATAATGTTTTTAATACATAAGAATTGTCGTGTTGATGTATCCAAGAACTTAAAACTTTTTGTTTTTCGAAAAACTCCCCCTCAAAAATAGGACCAATTGAAAAAATTGTTGTCTTTTGAAAACATTGTGAGGGTTGGAGTGTTGAACACACAATTTTGAAAGATTATGAATTGTCATCGAGAAATTCTTGAAAAAATCGTGTTCAACTTTTTGAAAAACCAAATGTTAGAGGACTTCTCTTCTAACGGTAAGGGTAAGCGCACTGATACGTACACTATCCTTTTTCTTGAGCTTAAAACATTGAATGTCTTGTAAGAACAGCTCAAGACCGAGAAACGTTAATTTTCTCGTTGTGAGGATGAGTTATAAACCTTCCTTTATTTGAAGTCCGGGTTATGTACTGATATTTGCACATAAGCCATTTAGAAAATTAGAAATGACATGTTTTGAAACTATTTAAAACTCTTCGCTCGAACTTCATTTACACACCCGTGTCAATGTTAATCGACATTTCTAAGCACGTAAATGTTATCGATTCCAAGAGACATGTCGAGAAGATTCTTTTTGGAAATTTTCTATTTTTTAGATTTTGTATTTATATATATTTACATGTTGTTCTCAGCATTGCTATGTGATGGTGGAATAGTAATTCCAACTCTTGTCGTGATGTAGCTGTCTTGTTTGCTTAAGGAACAACTTTTGGAACCAGCTTTGAACTTGACTATTCATTGTTGTGGTCTTGAATTGCGAGTTCTGAACGGTTATGATCAAAAGTCATTTAATGAAGAACAAGGCCTGAACTGATGTGAACAGACGTCATATTGAACATTGAGGAATGGGGCCTGAAGTGTTATTTTCAGCAGACGCCATTTGATGTAGCTCATCTTTTGTGAAACCATTCTGGCACTGGTTTCTTAGATATCAACATTTTCAGCAACCACACTCTGAGATTTTCCTGCTTTACATTGTATAGTGCATCTGCATTTAAGTCAATTCTTTGTTGCTTTTGACCATTGAATGATGTACCTGCACTTAAACCCATAGTTTGTTTGCATGTATGAATATTGAGGGATATCTACAATTGAACCATTGTGGGTTCACTATCAACCTGTCCCAAGCAAGAGTTGATAAACTTCCGTGGGAATCCACCTAAGAAGGACATTACTGAAAAGATTCTACCCTTTGGATTACCATTTAAGACTTGTCTATAAGGTGTCCGTATGTGTCCATTTGTATTCTGATGGAATTTCTTTCCCTATCCACCATTTCCATGTCTTATTTGTATTCTCATTACAACTCCATAAAGTAACGCTTGGGTTTCTGAATAGTGGTATCTGATCAACTGTTTTCTTTTGGGGGGGTGTGCAACATATTTGTTTGTTTTTCTCTTGGGTTTAACTAGCACTAAATAGGCACTACATTAGCTTCTAGTTCTAGCATTCACGTCATTCAAGTATTTTTGAAACCAAAGCATCATGAATAGAATAAACAGCAGCATTTTTCCAATTCATCACAACAGCATTCACCTTTTGGAAGTTTCTGGAATTGAACTGTCATTACACGCAGTAACAGACTTGTTACCTTAGAAATACTATATAATCCTATGGTGGTCTCTACTCCTTAATTGTAAACGTAACTAGACTATTTTTGGCACGACCTTATCTGTTAACCTTGAATAGCTCAATAAGCGGTGTCCTTCTAACACTAGTAGAGTGATTTACTCCTATAGATGTGAGACACAAGAGATTAGAATTCCTGAGAAGCATGAGGTAACTAGGTTCTCTGTTTGTTTGTCTAGTGGCAAATCTATACAATCCAGGTGGAAAGCTATTCGAGGTGGATTTCCGCTTGTTGTTCTATACTAGGCAAATTCTATGAGTTGACTTGTTTTCGATGAACCATCCTACACATAGTTTTATTAACCCGACTGTTTTGTTGAAAACTTCTCATTCATGATGAATTTGAAAAAGTAGTCGTTTTTCCTAAACTGATGGTATTTTGGGAAACGATGAGCATTTGTATAGTCTAACAACAGAAGTTTTATCAAACGTGAGATCACAGACGTACCTTTGCATTTCTAAATGAGTTTCTTTAACTCATTATTGGCTACTACATTCTTGCATTTGAGCTTTAAAAATACCTTGTATTTTATGATATTGTTCACTTCAATTCGAAAACATTTGAATTCTTTTTCTTGCAACTGAGTTGTTTTTTCCATTGTTCTTTACATTGTTGTAAATCAAGTTCAAGAGAAATCAAGTGTTTTTCAAGTTTGAAAAACTTTGTTAAAAAAATAATAGAACAATCTTTGTTAACAGATTCAGTTTGTTTTGAAAGCTTTGAGCAATACAATCACAATCTTTGACCTTTGTAAAGAAATAAGCATTGAAATCCAGTACGAGCATGTTAAATCAGACAGAGTAAAGCAAAAACAACATATAACATCTTTAGACACACACTCTTCGAGAAGTAGATCATATATGTTTGAAAAATCAGCCTTTTCAAATTCAAGTTCGTCAATCTCTTTTTAAGGGATTCAACGTACTCAAAGTCTTCATGCATTTCCGTTTTTAGTTCATGAACAAAACAATAACTGTCATTTATAATTTTGATTGAAAGAGGCACCAATAATGATTTTATCAAAACTTCCATATCATGAGGCAATTGTTAGAAAGAGAACCCTAGTATGATTAAACCTAGCTTGTTCATAAATAAATTCTAAAATGATTAATAGTTGTTTGTCATTTCGTTGTAACTTGACTACTTTACTAATGATTTCGATACGGGTAGAAAGGCAACGATATATGCAATGTTGCTTGACCTCCAACTTTTTATTTTCACAATGTCTTCTAACTTCTTAGCACGTTCTAACAGATAAAGATAAGGTTTTGGATGGTGGTTTGAAAGTTCATAAAGACTATTTTGATATGTGTTAATCATATGTTTCACTGTGTCTTTAGATCCATTTGATCTACCTTCCTTTTCAAGAGTCACTGTCTCTTCCCTACTAGGGAAAATCTGTTTGCATATACAGAATATGTGATCTCAATAAAAACATGGTTTTTGTAAGATTGTGATCTATTCTTTAGGTACGAAATATTATCAAACGAATATCAACCAAATAATTTTCTGCAAATGTGTTCTAACATATGTGAATGGACTGAATTGAATGATTTGCGTTAATAAAGAATTTCATTCAAAACTTAATTTGGTATTTGTCCATTTCAACAGGTATTGTCCAAAATCTCTTCCTTCTTAAACCTTTAAATCCGAAGACCTTTACTTTTCTCTTTGAGTTGACCTCAACAATTTTGACTTAGTAAAAGACTCTTATTACAAACTCATTTTGTTACAGATTGAAAACAGAAATTTCGAAAGGCTTATATGTAATAAACATCTTTAATTTCAATGTCTTTTAGAGCTAATTTCCTCAGAGTTACGTTAACTTTGTTTTAAGAATGTCATAATCAATCGTCCGGTCATTAAGGCTTTGAACTTCTCAAACTCATTCGTGTTTGTTTTGAGTGCAATCAGACAACTATCCCGACAACTATAGCCTCCCCCAGAGCTAATTAGTCTCATCACTGTTTAATATTGTCACTCTTCCATTCTTGATTCAATGATCGTTTTCTTTCTTTAATTGCTTTAAATCATTTTGTTTACCTCAGTATCAAGAGTTAAATTTGCTAATTAAAATTAGCAAGCCACCACGCTCAAACACACATTCTGTCCTAATCATTTTGGTCAACCTGATAACATAATTACATGTATTTGAAGAATCAGGAGTGACAAAGCTATCATCCTACCTCCACAACATATGCCGCATTAATGGATTCAGTGATGCTCAAAAATGATGTCTTTCATTGCAAACACATTATTATTCACATGGTTTTGTAACCTGTTCCAATGGATGATCATTAAACAGGATTCTTCAGTAAGACCTCCTGAATCTTGCCAAGAAACTATAATGTGCTTCCAATTCATGTTCATCAATCTCTTCATCCGTGTCCTCTAGCCAATCAGCTTGCTTTGCTTGCAGTGGAACACCTTGTTCAACTTGTTTGCACATCATCATCGTCTTTTCATTGTGATACGTGTAGTCTTTAACCCGCTTTGGCTTCCTGCATTCCTTTGCATAGTGCCCAAATCCCTTGCAGTTAAAGCAATGTATCCCATTCTGTTGCACAACCTTGAGCAGCCACACTTTTCCCTAGCGACCAGCACCTGTATTGTCCTATGATTCCCAAAGCAGCCCTGACATATTTTCGTATGTTTACATTGGTGCGGTATCTTCAGTCTTGTTCATGAGTTTGAGATTTCGAACGGTTGTTAGATGTTTAGGATTGATAGAGCTTCTAGAAATACTTTGCAAGGAGTGCCAAATTCTTTTGCATTCCTTATCCCTCTTTATCTGGTTCACGATCCCACTTTCCTTCTTTAGAAACCTGACTCAGATTGAGGTGTAACTGGTTTGGCGATCTCTTTGCCTTTGTGTCGGGTAGATGAACTTGGACTTAGAAGAAGAATTATGTTGCATATAGTTCTCTGATTATTTGTGCTTGATAAGAATTATCGAAATATGTTGAAGAGACCGCAAGAAGATCTAATGGATTGCACTTTTGGCTATTCTCTCAGCACGGATATCACTAACTTCCTTTGATACAGCATCAAAATTCAAAAAATTTGTGATATGATAAGGTGGTTCTAATTCTTTGATTTCTTGACAACCGGTCCATAAATCCTTGGCCATTCAGGTTTAAGTTGTTTGAATAAATAGAACATATCATTTCAATGTTGTAACTTGCAAGTTGTTCCTTGTCAACTCTTTCATCAGTTTTAAAAACATTTAGTAATTACGACCCAGGATACTCCATCTCGAGAAGTAAACTTCCTAAAAGTCCCAAAAACAGATTTGGTCCTTAACAGTCTAGTAACGTACAATGATTCACCCTGTTGTAGCCTTTCAATGGCTATCCACATCTCATTAGCTGTGTTGCATGCATCAACAGTTGAAGTAGATTCATCTCCAATACCATTAAAAGTCAAGAAAATAAGCTTCCTTATTCAGCTGAAAATACAGTTAGTTCTCTGCAGACATGTTTGTGTACTGTCCAGCTTATGTCATGATGTGGACTTCAGGAGGAAATTTACAGTTGCAGGCAACAACTTCTAATACTACACTTGTTAATTGTATGGACCCTCACAAAATGGCATTTTCCTCAGATATTCACCATTATCTTTAGTGTCGATGTATCTTATAAAATGTGAACCCACTGAGAATATCTTCAAGGTCCAATCATTGTGGACGATCTTTTGAACAAGCTGTCATAGCATATTATTAATGCATTTGACTATCTGATGATGATGTAAGACTGTAAGTAAACAAGATAATGACATGATGTGACTTAAAATCTTAAACTATACCTATAATATGTGTAAAAGTGAGGATCTTAAGTGGATATTGATGTGATTAAAGTTTTAAGGTTATTATGCACTTCACGTCACTGGGATTTATATCACGTCTATGATTAAAATCGATAAATGATTTAACGTGATTTTTACAAAATCAATAGAAAACCGAATGATATAAAACGTTTGTTGTTAAGTTGATTGATGTTTTATTAGTCGTTTATTTACAAAGATATATGATTTTTAAGATTGATGAGTTCTGTTATGTTTTGAATTAAGTGTCCGTTGTAAATGTTCCGTTTGCCTAAAATGAAATATTTACTTCAAAATTAATAAGCAAACCTGCTCACCCGTAAGAAGCAAACCGCCACCTAGAAAACAACCAAACCGCCTCCACAAATTAGCAAACCGCCGGTTACATTGAGCAAACCGCTTTCCAATAATTCAACTTAGAACCGCTGGCCTAAAATGTCCAAAACCCGCTTCCTAATTTATACCAACTCGGCCGTGGTATTAAATTTAATCAAACCTCCTCTAGAACTTGAACTCGCCTGTCAGCATAACTCGCCGTGTAAGTAACTCGCTGCTGTTGGTAAATCGCCGCAAATTAGAATAATCATCCGCTGCCTAACTTGATACACCACCGCGTTTTCCTATAACACCGTCGTGATCTTTATCTAACCGCCATGAATTATTTTAATCAACCCGCCTTGGATTTCAAATTTTGGCCATGGTAACGTTTCATTTTGCACATATAATATTCAATCCGCCATGAACCTGTGCAAACCGCCGTCAATTGTGGCAACTCGCCGTTTGGAAACACAAACTGTCGCGAATTATTGATTAGTTTATGCAACTCGCCTTTGACCAGTCAACTCGCCGTGACACAATTCCTTAAAAAGTGGATCTTGTCCCCCTTTCCTGTCAAACCGCCGCTTAGAAATTGATATTAAAATCAACTCTCCACGAAGAACACAAGGACGAATTAAGCATAATCAATCCTAATGGATCGTTTCAAGCCACGAATCTAAAGGTAAAACATGCAATATTAAGTGAGTATAGTGATATTAGACACACCAAAACACGTATACTTTATGAAACTTCCAAAATGTGAAGCAACTCTCCACTTAGAACACACAAAAATTTGAACCTTTTGTTGCTTAGATTTCGGACTTGGGGCTTGTGAATCACTTGGAGTGGCAACAATACATCTTGTATAACATGTATAACAAGAAAAGAACAAGATATACCAAAATGAACCCAGAAAATAAATTTTGCGCCGTGGGCTTTTTTAAGCCAAAATAAGCCACGAATTTGAGCTTAATCAATCACAAATCAAACACGAATCCACCCTTGAAGCTCTGGTACCAATTGTAGGATCCCGTAAACACTTCACTTCATATACCACACGAATCAGAATCAAGAAAATATGAGTGTTGAAGATTTCTAAGAGAGACACAAGAGAGAGGTTAGAGAGATAAATTAAAAATGAAATATAATAAAATGAAATCAACCGAACCTTTTCAAATGTGGAAAAGGTATATATATCCCCGACACTTAAATTGAACTTATTGTATATTTAACTAGGATTCGGTCTCGGGTCTTGCTTGGAATTAAACCCGAAACATAACAATATTAGTTTTAATATCTGACCAAATTCCTGATACATTCCCTATACATACATTAACTACTTTATTTGCTGAGGACTAACAAACATAATGGACGAACCTTCAATGTTTCGACTTAATATTTTAAGGCTAACACAAGTATCCTATACATTTGTAGTACCAATAAAACAAGCGTATGACAAAGATGCAGAAAAGTGAATCAAGCACAGGGGTGAAATACTATAAGTATTGTACCGATCTCAGGTAAGCAAATTTTCCTAAGCAAAATCTTTACTCTACTAATGTGATACTTGGTTGAAGAGTGTTAGAGTCAAGAAAATCATGGATAATGGGTCACTGTGGAATATAATGTGGTGATAATGATCTGATCAACATCTTTATAGGTTAAAAGAAATTGGACTTCGTTGATCTACACCTGAATGACAATTAATGAAAAGCTTTTCATTTCTATTTAACCACATAGCTATTCCACCTTGACGGGAATCATATTGTTGACTTTAATGTGGCCCTTCGTATGTTCATAAGAAGCCTAATCCTCATGAGTCGTGTCGATAGATTTACAACTTGGTGTAGAGAGTTACCAGAAGAAACTTAACATCACTAAACCTCAAAAGACCTTTCTAGAAATTGAATTCAAAGAACCCTACACTCCATCATACGATCCACCAAGAATTGTCTATAAAGACCTGAACAAACAGAAAAGAGTATTGCGAGTTGATGAGCTGTACAAGTTCTCGGATGGCACACTCAAGTCTGTTTGCGATGAGATTCATCACAGAGTACTCGACTTTCGTCCATGGATCACAACAACATAGATTCTCAAAATGAAGAAAGTGGACGCTATAGATCAAAAGAGATCGGTCTTATGGATTGAGTGACTGATGAGCAGTCTGCAGAAAGAGGGAAGTCATTAGAAATCCTGTAGCAATTGGATTTGCACCAGAACTCGAAATTAGACTACAAACTGATGACGCTTACCGTCTATTCGCAGGACCAATCTCAAATCTATCTTTGTGTAATATTGTGAATATGTAGTATAGAATTATAATAGTAGGCAATATAAATAGTGTTTGAGTATGAATTTTCTAGAATTTTTTCAATAAATTCAAAAAAATTCAAAATATATATATATATACATATATATATATAACCCTCATAAATTAAGGGGGAGAATTTAGTAATGTTCCTAATACGACTTGTTAATAATTGGATTTTTTTTCTGAAACCATTTATATTTGAATCAATTGATATCCAAAATATCAAGAGATTTGACATTATTGATAAGGGGAGAAAATATGATTAAAATATATGGCTAAAGATGTGATTTTTAAGGACTCAAGTGCAAGTTTCACCCTTTATGTGCTAAACATTTTCGAATATCGATGCACATGTGAATAGGGGGCAATTCTAAATGGTTTTAAGGCTGAGAATAATACCAAAAGACCGACCATGTTTGTAGTTACTTGGAGTTATAAGGTGGTTATGATTAGGTATTAGTTCCTACAATCTAGCCAGAACCGGAGGGATCTACCCAGGGACATTCCACTAGTTAGTGTAGAAGTCTATAGGTATGATATAAAAAAGGAATAAAAGTGAGAATAAGATAATAGTGTCGACTAAAATAGAGCTAGTACTGGAACAAACCCAACAAGGTACTAGTCATGAAGTCTCGGTAAGCGCTGAAGGGGTTGAAGAATTAAAAAGAA
>BQNB010033009.1:976-50547 GCA_026074375.1 Tanacetum coccineum | reverse complement strand
CACTCGTCAAGGTGTCCTAAGACCTATACAAGTTCCATGAGTATATTAAGTCTTTCAATAAGCTCAAGGAGCTTATTCATGGCCCATTAGGACTCCCTTCGTGGCCCATTGGGACTCCCTTGGCACTTAGTGTACTATGACTTAGTTTAATACGTTTCTCTAGTCCCCTATTAAGCTCGAATGAGCTTAAAAATAAGCTACGGTTTCTACCGAAGGCTGTTGGGCCTATTGGGTCCAACTATGGGCTTTGCGCGAGTTGTACAAGGCCCATTGTGGCCCGTTGACATTTCTAGCACAAGCATGGTTCGAAATATAGGTCTAGCGACTATGTGTTGTTTATTTGGCTTGTATTTAGATCGTGTTTTCCACATGCACACGTAAAAGAGTGTTGAGTATTCCTTCCTAAGGCTAAATGCTACATTTACTCAAAAGGTTTACATGTATCTTTTATAAAAATGGTTTGTACGTGCCATAGGTCTCGTTTGCCTATGGACGAAAACGTAAAGTCCCTTGTTTACTTGTTACGCATACGTGACATGCATGGTTGAAGTCCATGCATGTTCACGTCTAACTTGATGTACTACATAAAAAACCAAACGTGACTTTCGTCACAATGGCCGAGTACTAGCGAAATGGGTTGAGCCAAATACACATGAACCTTGTGGTTCATGTATACGTGACTTGCATGGTTAAACCATGCTTGTTCACTGTTTCGGCTCACACCACCATACTCAATGTGAACTAGTGTCACGTATATAAGTAAAATGAAGTTAAACTAGTAATGTGCCGAGAATAGCTCACTTACAATAGTCCTAAGCTCGAAAGAATGCCGAGTATGCGAGTGTAGACCCAAACACGACCAAATGAAAAAAACCATAGCTTTTAACAAGCTTTTAAACGTTTGAACCCTAACTCTTGCCAACACCTTGTATGCGAATTCCTAGTGGGTATTTTCCTTGGAGAACGAAGTAGAAATAGCAAGAACGAATGGTGTGTTTTGTTTGGCTCGGCTTAGTGTATACCGAAAGTAAGGATATGAAAGTAATGGTGTTCTTGTTTGAGAGAGTTTTAAGAGATGATAAGAAGTGTCCTAGCTAAGTGGTAAGTGAGGTTTTATATGTCTTAAGATTAGTTGGTTTTCCTAACTCTTGCCTAACTAAATCGCACCCTTATTAGTGGTTTCGGTTAGGATTAGTCACTCACCCATGGTTTGCTAAAATACCTCCTTAGTACAATCTTTAATTGCTTAGGTGATGTACAAGATTTGGTAGATGCCACAAATCTTAAACATTTGTGTGTTGGTGCATGGTTATCCGCGGCCAAGACCAAGAAAACAACCATGGTTATTAACCAATGGACAATTTGCTAGTAGGAGACCATTAGGACCATCTTTAATTACCTAGGATTAGTACTAGTACTTTAAGGATCCTTAGTTTGATTTTTGCTAGCTAGAAATCCACATGGGACGATTTTTTTATTGTGATAAACAAATTTTATTCTGCCTTTTGACTTGTACACAAAATAATTATACAAATTTGGTGTTTACGGGTTAAAAGTGAGTATTGGTTTGAGTCTAGGTAAGTCTAGGTATTTCCGGGGTATGTCCAAATGTATTCTATTGTGAACGTAACCCTTTTACGTGACCAATAAAATAAAATACGCAAGGTACATAATTATTTTCTTAATAATTATTTCTTACTTGGTTGATGTAAACCTTAATTTATTTGACGACCGTTTACATTCATTGATTATTTTTAGTCTACGCAATTTAGCTTAAAAGTAAACATTAAAAGTAAACGCGTATCGGACTAAAATAATTAGTGATCATTAATAGAGTCGTACAATGACATGAAAATGAGAAATGTTACAATAAGCTCAAAAGAGAGCTAATCTACAAGCTCTAGCTTGTCAAAAGACAAGCTAGTAGTATCCATAAGCTCTTCCCAAGCTAGCTTATCATCTAAATTAAGTTGAGGTATTTGAGGGTGGACTTTTTGTGAAATTTTCTTAACACGTTATATATTTAAGTCACTTTTAATGAAAACAAGTTATATAAGTGGTTTAATAAAAGCTTATAAGAGCTTATAGTGAGCTTTTTAAAACATTAATTGAACTTAAAACTTGAAAACAGATTTTGAAACCAAACTTAAATTTCATTAAACTTTAAAAATATTACAAGTAAGAAAGGATACAATAAGCTAATTAAAACTAAAATAAGTTGAAAAATAAAGCTCGATGCCACAATGGGCTTACAAAGTCCTACTTTATACTAAAACGTCTAAGAGTCTTGTCCCTTTGTCTTGTGTTTCTTTAGTGAGAGGGCTCAAGGCTGTGTTTGTTGTGTGAGATAAGTCTTCAATCAATCATAGCCGTCCAAAATGAGTGATGCCCAAGTCTTATGATCTCAACCATCCATTTCTTGTCCTGTTCCCTTGTCGAATGGGAGTTTATAGGATTGCCAACATGGCAATGAGCCATGTGATGTGTGGGGTTAAGGGAGGTGATGGTTTTGTTGTCTAGTTGCAGAGGTGCAGAGTGAAGAAGACACTAAAATAGAAAATTGGCGCCATTTTTGAATTCTTTTTTGTATTACTGTTTAGGTGAAAACAGGGGTGAAGGGTTTGGGTGTTTGGTAAGAATGATCCCTCATCTTGTATGTATATATGACAATGATAGTCCATTGTGGTGTAAAGAGTTTGTGGGATTTACAACATCAATCCTTGAGGTTATATTTTGTTATTGCACCCATCATCCTTTGTGACTAACAGATTTAGGGGTTAAAGGTTTATGGGATTAACTTAGTTAAGTGTTGTATTGGGCCAAGGATTAAACTGTTTTAGGCCGTGAATGGTATAAAGGGATTTTGGACCCATTTGGCTTATAAGGCTTCACATAATACTTTAATGGGCTGACCCGACCCATTAAATGGGTACGGGTGGCCCATTAAGTATTTCTTCAATGTCGGCTTTGGCTTTGACTTTGACTTTGTTAGGGTTGACTTTTGTTGACTTTTGACTTTTTGATTTGGCTTTGATTTTGACTTGTGCTTCATGCTCTTTCAGTTCTCGTGCTTGGTTTTGTCGTTTGTGGCTTTGTTTTTGTCCTTTTCTAAGATATCCATTTCCTGCACAATACAAATGCAAAACATACAAATACAATGTATTTTTGGTACGTTTTTGGTCAATTAAGTCCATTTTTAATGGTCGAAGGTATGTGTAATTAAACACATACCACCCATCATACCCATTTCAAATTTGTTTGTCATTAGTTTCTCAAACTGTTTACAAAGTTTATAACTTGTTGAGCCAAATATGATGTCATCTACATACACTTAAACAAGGAGAACATCTCCTTTTGATTTATAGATAAACAATGTGCTATCAATTCTTCCCCTGGTAAACTTATTTTGAATAAGGAAAGTAGAGAGTCTCATACCATGCCTTTGGCTCTTGTTTCAGTCCATGGAGGGCTTTGTCAAGCTTACAGACATAGTCAGAGAACTCACTAATTTCAAAGCTATGAGGCTGTTTAAAATAAACTTCTTCTTTCAGTTTACCATTCAGGAAGGCACTTTTAACATCCATTTGGTAAACTAAGTTCATATATGTAGCAAAGGCAAGGAATATCCTGATGGCTTCCATTCTTGCCACTGGTGTAATGGTTTCATCATAGTCAATTCCTTCTTCCTGACTATAATGTTGTGCAACCAGTCTTGCTTTATTTTTTGTGGTTATACCATGCTCATATTTCTTGTTCCTGAATACCCATTTGGAGCCTATGGCTGTTTTTCTATAAGAGAGAGGAACAAGAGTCCATACTTTGTTTTTATAGAACTGATTCAGTTCTTCTTGCATGGCATCGACCTATCCTGGGTGCTTCGATGCCTCAGACACCTTTTTAGGTTCTATCTCATAGAGAAAGTCATCAAATAGACATTCACTAGCTGAGGAAGTTGTAAGCTTGGCAGCCATGCTTCTTGTAAGCATACCTTTACCAGGATCACCAATGATATTCACAAGTTCAATGTGTTGGTCTCTTGACCATCTATCCTGAGGAACAAGATAAGAACTTGTAGAGGCTTGATTTGAGATGTGAGACTGAGTGACATCAGGGACTAAAGATTCAGTAATAGATCCTGAGACTTCAGTATTGTTCCCTGATGGTACATTAGTGGGTTGAGTAATCATTTGATCATTCTGAACCTTTTGTTCATGAGTCCCTTCAGTGTTGATTAGATCAGGAGGATCTTTAGATCTTTAGTATCCTCAATGTGAGGTATATCAGGCTCATTTAGAGCAATTACTTCAGGGACTTAGTTTTCTTGAGTAAGTTCAAAGAGTGAACGACCATGAGGAATAACATAGTATGAGATGTCAGAGTCTATTTGGTATTGTCTAGATGGATCATCCTTATGAAGAAATTCATCAGGGGGATATCTAGATGAGTCATCAATACTAATCTCATCCTCTGATATATGTGTAAACCTGATGGCTTCCATACTTTCATCAAATGTCACATGATAAGTCTCCTTAATTTATTGTCTTCTTGTGTTAAAGACTCTGAAGGCTTTTGAGATAAAAGAGTATCTTAAGAAGTATCAATCATCAGCCTCAGCATCAAATTTGCCTAGATGATCCTTGTGATTATGAATAAACACAAAGCATCCAAATACATGAAAATAGTTGATATCAAGGATTCTGTCTCTGAATATATCATAGGGAGTCTTATCATGTCTTTTGACAATGATTGATCTGTTATGAGTATAACAGGCTATTCTAACTGCTTCAGTCTAAAAATTCTTAGAAAGTATTGAGCCATTTAGCATTATTCTAGCAACCTTAATAAGAGTTATGTTCTTCCTTTCAGCTATACCATTTTGTTTAGGTGTATAGGGAGAAGAGAAGTTCTGAGAAAATCCTTTCTCATCACAAAAACTCTCAACCTTATGATTTCAAACTCAGTCCCACTATCAGTTCTGATTTCTTTGACTTTTATATCATTTTGGTTTTCTATCATCCTGATGAAAGACATAATTATTTTAGATGCTTGACTCTTCTTCCTGAGAAAGTGAACCCATGTGTACCTTGAGTACTCATCAACAATGACTAGGGTATATTTCTTATGATTTATGGACATTAGACTTACCGGTCCAAACAAATCCATATGAAGAAGATGCAAACACTTCCTGATAGAGAAGTTTTGTTTAGTTTTGAATGAAGCTCTATGGTGCTTTCCCTTTTCACATGTTGTTCAAGGTTTATCCTTTGAATAAACTAGGGAAGGAAGGCCAAGAACTTTGTTTTGTTTGGCAAGTTTATTAATTTTCTTGAAATTGAGATGTGATAGTCTTTTATGCCATAGTCAGTTTACACTTTCTAAGGCTTTGGCAAAAAAGCAGGCTCTATTTGGAGATAGTGATGATATGTCAAGGACATAAACATCATTTCTTCTAGGTGCTATCATGACAATTTCTTTGTTAGCATTAAATATTGTTCCTTGCTTATCATCAAATTTTACAATATACTTAGCATCACAGAGTTGACTAATGCTAATTAGATTGTACTTAAGACCATTTATAAAGGCTACTTTTGTAAAAACTATACCCCCACAGTTTATTGAACTATATCCCTCAGTAATAAAAGATGAGTTATCACCAAACACTACCTTAGGACCTGGTTGCTCTACTTATTTGTGCAGATAACTCTTGACACCAGTCATACTCCTTGAGCATCCATTGTCCAGGTACCAAATGGGCTCCCTGGCCTTTGCAGCCTGAATTTTCTCACCTCTTTTGAAGTGATCAAACATATTGTGGCCAGTGGTGGAGTGTACAATGCTTCCACATGTATCACACTTTACACCAATTGAGGATTCGTTAGACTGAGAGGATTCAGCTAGTACTCCTTCTTTGATCTGAATGACATGATTATGTCCTGAGGTAGAGTGATCATAGCTTCTACAAATTTCATACTTAGAGTAGTTTCTACAATCATTAGGTCTATGATCATTGAAACCACAGTGTGTGCATGGTGGGAAAGGCTTTGCCTTTGCTCTCAGGATCTGCTTGGAAGAAGATGCATACAGATAAGGTTGAGCCTTATAGTTCTCACTCCTTTTTAGAGAAGTAGTATACATCTCATGATCTGAGGTCCTATGATCCTCCCTTTTGCATATCATGCAGTAGAGAATCCTATAGCAATCATTAGTTATGATTAGTATAGTGACAGAGTTCATACTTAAGTTTTCGTTTTTGAATAGGCTTAGGCCTGAGTGACTTTGATGAGTCAATATTCTGAACTTTAGGTTTAGAATCTTGACTTATTCTTGATGAATCAACTGATTTGGATGACTCAGTCTTTTGAATCTTTGAATTTGATTCTTGAGTCTTTTGGTTAGAATTGACCTTTTCATCAATTAACATCTGAACAAGTTTAGTTAATTCTTTATTTTTGATTCTTGTTCAGTGTCTTTAACTTCAGTAGGAACTGAAGGTGTGGTTTGCTTAGTTTCACTAACAGTGACAGTTCCTGAAACACTCTTATTAGAAGAATCCTGTGTTTCAGGCATTGTATGTTTCATGATACCTAAACCGGGTCTCTCTTTTGGATAGTGGGGTTAAAAGTTCAATGGCGTTACCTCTGAGCTTGGTGAAGCTCCCTAAAGATTTTTCAGGAGAGGTAGTGAAGTAAGGGATTCAGCTTTAGAATCTTTGGATGATTCAGGGGTATTTAAAGTTTCAGTGGATTCAAGAGACTCATTGACACCTTGACTTTCAAGAACTAGAATTCTTCCAGTGTTAAAGTTTGGAAGTTTGCTGTCAGGTTTGAGTCTCTCAACCCAGTCTTTGGTTTTTGGAACCATTTCTTGGTCATACCTCATGGAATCAGGAATGAAAAGATTTTCATTTTCATTCATTTTAGATGATGACTCAATAAACAATTCACCACCAAGAACTTTCTTCTTTTGGTGAAGAATTTGCTCACTGATACATTGACTAACCTTTTTTGAGCTAGTTAGCCATTTTTCATTGATCTTTTTCTCCTCTTTGAGTTGTTCTTGAAGAGCATGATTTAACTTTGTAAGTTTAGTGTTTTGATTTCGAAAAATGATAGCATCAAGCTTGGCTTGTTTTAAAATTATCAATTCATCTCTACACTTGTTTAATTCAAAAACCATTTTTTTATACTTAGAAAGTAAGTTTAATCATTGCTCTTCAACAAACTTAAGATCAATGTTGATATGCTTGAGGTAATTTTGCCAATCGGCATCTTCATCTATAGAGAGAAGAGTGTTTATCTTTCTTATGGTGATGTCAACCCATTCATCATTACGAGCATGACTCTTTCCAACAGTGATCTTATCATCAGCTAGAGCCATCAGTACCTTGACCTGAGTGACTTCTTCCTTATTAGAAACCTTTTCCTCATCCTAATTAAAGGTTTCAGCGACTAAACCTGTGTTCTTTGATTGGAAGGTCTTTGGGTTCTGAGAACTCGAGGGACTTGCCTTAAGGAGTGAAAGCTTAGCTTTTATCTTCTTGTACTCAGCCTTGTAATCTTTCTGAAACTTTGGATCAACTTAACTATTTGAGTTTGAAGAAGATTGAATAAGTTTTGAAGTAAACTTTGGTTGAAATCCTTTAGACACTGATGAGTAATTATTCACTGGTGATTTGTAAGAAGGTTCAGACGTTTTAGAAAACCAGTCTCTTGCAAAATGACCTTTGTTGCCACATTTGTAACATTCAGTATTTTGATTTGCTTTTTGACCTGAGAAATTATTTCTTCTTTTTATAAAATGTTTTGAATTTGCCAAAAGGGATCTTTCCTGATACTCAATATCTAAGTCTCTTAGATATTTCTCACAAGACCTTTAATCTACTTCATTGATATGTCGTTGTGTGGTGTATATTTTTATGATTCAAGTTTTAAATTTATATTTTGCCGATTTAACCAAAAACAACACGTTAACGGCCAGTGTACCCGGTCGGTGGTAGATTCGTGGTAAGTATGGTGTCGAACACTTGAAGCGAGGTTAAATCTCTCAATTTATTATTATTTTGGTTTACTAATCAAAGTTAATTCTAATCTAAGTCAAACCTATGCTAATCCTATGTTAGTTCTAATCATAATTCTAACAGGTAAAAGGGGGTTTCAGCCTGAGAGACTGGCACGGGTTTGGTGACGACTACAATCAACTCAAGACACTTTAACCCACGCAAGCAAATTAACAGAAGATAAAAGAGCGATCAATCCTTATGATAGAAAACTGTATTAGCCATCATTAATCCGATTAGAAGGTTGGTTTGTTTATTCAGTGCAATGATTACTTATGTCGATGAAGCATATCATTCTTAGACTTAGGTGGTACTTGATCATAAGACCTACACACATTAATTCTGTGACAATTAAAGCATCTGCATAAAGCATCCTTAGATATTTATTATAATTCATCTAGAGGACGACCAATGGTGATCTTGTTAAACCCTAGCTCATAGAGACTTTACCCACTTACTGCTTAACGGTAACTTGTGTTAGGTGGTAGCCCACAATCCAAACTATACCAATGATCAAAACATTATTAGTTAGTACTAAGCCACTACCTTCTACGATACAACGAGTTCAATCAAGGCAAGCAGGACGTTATTAGTGATCCTATTTGTTCCACCTAAACGCATTACTATATGGAGAGCTATCCCGGACTCTTAGCCTACGCCCAAACAACACCGAAGTTGCAGCGCTTTAAATATGTTGGACTAGACCCAGTTGAATGATAGGTCGCATACTTAAGCACGTAAACAAGTATCATGTGATAAACATAATCAATAAAACAATGATAAATTAAGCAATCAAGATATAAACAAAACAAAACATTCAGATCTTCATAATAATGGATAATACTCGAAGGTATTAGCCTTCAAACATTATAATTAATACAAGAGTAATGGCTTAGCCAAGGTAAACTAACCGAGTTAACGAATGATACCAAAAACTGAATGATTACAAAAGTATAAGAAATTGCACGTTGTCTCCTATGGATTGGAATACGTTGTGAGACCTCTTCTGCTCTTTTTCTCCTCTGAAATCGACTTTTGTGGTTTAGGTATCGAGAATATGATTTAGCACACTTACAACTCATTTTTGAGTTTTGTATTTATAGGGTCTGGAGTCGGTGTCGATACGGCGTATTGGAGTTTCTTGGAGTAGAGACCACGTTTGATATCTTCCAGAATATTTTATTCACATATAGCTTGAATACAACGTATTGCCTTTCCTGGATACGGCGTATTAGTCTTGTGTCCTTCGTGGTCTTTGGTGAGTGCAGGCACGGATACGCCGTATCTTCCTTGATAGATACGGCGTATTGGTTGTGAGAACAATAATCTTCAACATATCTTCGTTTAAGCTCCAGAATGCGCTTTTTAGTCAAGTTTCACCAAGTACTCCATAATTACTACAATTCTCAAATATGAACAATTAAGTAATAATTCTTTGCAATAATTATACAAAATGGGTTATTTACATGGGATAAATGATGCTATAAAATAGACGTTATTTGATGTCATCAAATATCCCCCCACTTGAATCCTACTTGTCCTCAAGTAGCCTTTAGAAATTTATAAAAATGTATCCCTAAGGATATTTTCCGTTAAGCATTTATTTGATCTATTACAAGTACACAACCAAACACCTCACAAAATAGGAAGATAAAAATACTCAAATCACTCAACTAATCTATGTGGTAACATGTAACTAGTTCGCTCAATTGCTCGGTCGTGACGAGTATTCTATCATAAGCTTGGCAAGGATACACATCTCCACCGCTAAAGCTAAGGAGTAACAAGTTTATAAAGGTAAATATGGGTTTGTATGATAAGGCTTAGGGTTGATTACTCTAACTAATCTTTATCGATACCAATATTCCAGGAGGGCGACAAAGACCACACATACACACCCGTAATGACAGGATAGACACATGTGACAGCTCACTCCCACCTCGAATAAGCTAAAGAGTAGGACTAGTAGAGTAATATAGGGTATGGATCTTTTAACTTTCACCAATAGTTTTAAACCAATGAGGCAACTAAGACATGCATACATGGCCTTAACGACGGAATAAACATACATGCTCGGTCGAATCCTCATTCGCGTAAAACCCATGGTTAATGATTAGGAAAGGGAAATAAATTGTTGTTAAATAAAAATTACGAAACAAATAGATTAAGTCTAAGATACAAGTTGCTAGACACTTTTTCCTAACCGTTACCATGATAAAGACACAACTATTTACAAACGTCTTGATCATAGATCAAAAACAACAACCTAAGTTAGCGTTCCCGTAACGGTCAACTTCCCAATCATCCCATACTTTACATACTTTACAAGGTAAGTGGCGATATCTTCCACTTTATACAATACTCTACATTGTTGATTTTAAAGATGTATCAACGAATAATTGATCCTTCGTGTAATTCCTTCGGTAGTTACGAAGCGATTATCTTTCAAACTTTCCTTCTCTTTTTTGTTGCAATTTTTCTAATTTTTTTGATTTTTTTACTAACACTATACTACGAAACTCTGTGTAATTTCACCATCTTCACGATCATAATAATTTTGGATAATTCCTTCGGTAATTCTTTCTTCTTCGGACGTACCATTAATTGAGATGGTAGTAAAAATACATGAGTTTTGACTGTAATATACATTCCCATTTGCGATGTGCAAATTCTTCCAACCGTACCAAAATTGACACAAGACTCGGGAAATACAAACTTTACACTTTAAGCAACTAGCAACTGTAAAATAAACTTAATCTAATAGGGTAGGCTAAGGTGTAAATGTGTAACGAAATAAACAATTGGTGTATTTCCTAAAGGATTGACTCTACGGGTTGTTCTAGGGGTATCTTACTCTTAAAGTGGGAGTAAACAAAGGGTATATACAAGGGTTAACTAACAAATGTAGTTAGTTAATAAGCAACATGTAAAGGCAATTTGGGTGTAATCCAAAATTTACCAATTTAAACAAGTTACTCCATCTAAATCTATAGTACTCATCACTAAGGTCTCGAGTGATATACCAAGCCAAGTTCTTAAGTCAACTACATCATTGGTACACTCATATTTTATGAAATTTGGGTAAACATTTAGAAACGGATAAGGTCAAATCCTCACAATATCTAACAAGGGTTATTGTGTGGGGGTTATGTATCAAGTAATTTCACAAAAGTATGCTTGAAAATTTTTTAAATTTGAGCATAATTTAAGCATTTTAGTGTCAAAAATAGGACAAGTATACATTCTAATTCCCATCCCCCCACTTGAATGATAAAACATTAAATACGGGAATTAAAAAGAATTAGAATGAGAAACTCCCTTGATATTTGCTCGGTAGATTCTCCATGTAGATTTATTGAGCAAGAATCCATGTTGAACAGCCGTCTTGAAGTTTCAAGACTACAACACTTCAAGATCTCCAGATTTGTAAATTCTCCACCAATATTTATCGATATCTTTGCTTCTAAGGTCCTGTGTAAATAATAGTAAAAACGTGCATTCCTATTCTTGGTACCTACAGTTAATTTAAACTAAACTAAATAAACTAAATAAGAGTCAGTCTGGTGAATACGCCGTATCATGTGCATGAATACGCCGTATTGCCAGAACTGACAAAAATATTTTTAAAGTGCATAAAAATTAAAGACTGATAACGTCCAGAAAATCAATACGCCGTATGGTATGGAGCGGATACGCCGTATTGATGTCTGGGAAGACAGACTCGATAAAATAAATAACAATCCGGGTTGTCTCCCGAGAAGCACTTTTATTTACAGCGAAGTCTTTAGGTT
Organism: Tanacetum coccineum; assembly: GCA_026074375.1. Lineage (NCBI taxonomy): Eukaryota > Viridiplantae > Streptophyta > Magnoliopsida > Asterales > Asteraceae > Tanacetum > Tanacetum coccineum. Next base: position 38,700 of record BQNB010033009.1, on the reverse strand, counting down.
AGACTTTTCCTTCAGCTTCTCTTCACTCCATCTCATGCACGCTAATGTGACCGCGTATGAGCCATTCCTCCGTCCTCGCATCTCGAATGTATTCGGGTCCTAAGTTCAAGACTCCTTTGTAGAACCCCTTAAGCTTTTGGTATGGATGCGAGATTCCATTCTTCTTATCTTTATTACTTACCTTCGGTAATAGTGGGATCTTGTTGCATTGCTCATTAGTGTGGTGTTTAAACCTCGGATGTGATCGCACCATCTGGTAAGTTACTTCATCATTACCATTATAAAAGGTAATCATCCATTCGAATCGTCTTGCTTTAATTCTAACTTCTCTTAAAAATGATTTGCCAAAAACAACATCACCCATTCCTTAATCACGATAAGCATCCATATCTTCTAAAACTGCAAAATCCGTCACAACAGAAAAGGTTCCAACAAAAATAGGCACATTTATTAAGGCTCCAACAACATTATTCCCTGTGTACACCATTTTATCTTTCATTATAGAGTTATGAAATTCTTTGGACATCATGTTGACATATAATAATAGGAAGAAGTTAGCGTGTGTAAATTCAAATCCTATCATGCAAGAAAACTTTAAGTTGTGAGCATAATCTATATGGATCTTCTTATCATAGTCGCAATAACTAGGGTAATCATCAATTCCAGTATCAAGTTCATCATCCTTAGTTTTAAATTCCTTAATTACCCCACATTCCTCAATGGTGGGCATCAAATCATCACCTTGATTTCTCCTAAGTTCAAATGGTTTATTTAGATCATTTAATTTGATGTAATCTCCATTTAAAGGGTCGAATGATCTATTAATCACCAAAGTTTCTCCCATAAGCCTAGATTCTAAATCAAGCTCCATTCTTTCTCTTAAACTTAGCATGTAGACCCTCTTAATTAAACTACTAGCAGGTTTAACACTTGTGAAAATAATCCTTTCTTCCCCGACCCTTAAAGTAATCTTTCTTTTGTAAACATCAATCTTAGCACGAGCGATAGACAAAAATGGTCTTTCGAGGATCAAGGGCACTTTGATATCCTCGGGCATATCTAGAATTATAAAGTCTAATGGGAAAACAAATTTACCAATACCTACTAGTACATTTTCAGCTATTCCTTTTGGATATTTCACTGTCCTGTCTGTCAATTCAACTGTCAACTTAGTGTGAGCTAATTCGCCTAATCTTAAGTAAAGGTAGTCGAGAGAGGCATAACACTAACGCTAGCTCCTAAGTCAACAAGGTCATTATCAAAGCAAACATTATTAATAAAGCAAGGTAAAGTAAAACTCCTTGGGTCTTTCTCTTTTCGAGGTATGGAATTATTGATATGTGAAGCTTCAGAGTAAGCTTCCGAGAATTGTGGTCCATACAATCCCATCTTTTCTTTATAGTAGTGCCCATTCAAATGACTTGGAAATGGAATCGTCATTTGTCTTGTCTCGTACATGAGTGTACGGTTCTATCCAGTGGATACGGCGTATTGGTTGGATCTAATACGGCGTATCGGGTATGAATCAGCTTCAATATTAGTCAAAATAGACTTGACCTGATCTCTCAGGTTTGCTTTAGTAGAGCTAGGTAGGCTTCCAAATCCTCTTTCCTATAGTACCTTGCTCATTTGGCCGATTTGAATCTCCAAAGTTTTAATCGATGCTCCTTGGTTTGAATGGCAGCATCCATCGAAGCTCGGATTTCTTTAATTAAATTCGAGTTTTCTTCATGTCTCTTTGCTGATTCACTCATAAACTTGCTCAGGGTATCTTCCATAGATTGCCTTCATTCTTGGTACGAAGGATATGCGTTGTTCCTTTGATAGAATCCCATAGCTGCTGCTCTATATCCTCCTCCTTGAAAAGGTTCACCAAATTACGTGTAGTAAGTTTCTTCGAGGGTTTTACCTTCTTCTTTGAGTAGGCAATCTTTGGTGTAATTGGGTCATTTGCATTGTTTGCATCCAACTTGAGCAGCATAGACTTTTTCATTTACTTTCTTGATCTATCTTCCAAGATTATTGAGATGTGCTTGTATAGCTTCCAATCCGTCAAAAGTTTTAGTACTTCTTGACCTAGATGTTCCATTGTGACATTTTTGAGAATATTCAGCCATTTCTTAGATGGCTATCTTTGCATCAGTAGCAGTCTTAGATGGTATAACACCTCATGAATCAAGAATCTATCGAGTAGGAATTCCCAATCTATTATAAAACAATATTACCTCCTGCATCTCCGTTAAATAGTGTTGAGGACACTTCATTAAGAGTTCTTTAAATCGCTCCCATGCTTGGTAAAGGTGTTCATCTGGTTCTTGCTGAAAGTTGTTGATTTCCTCTATTTTCTTTGCAGTTCAAGCAGGTGGACAATATTTGTTCAAAAATTTTGTTTTAAGACCATCCCAAGTTGTAATTGAACCAGCTGGTTTGTTTCTTAGCCAACGACTTGCAGCTCTAGTTAAGGACATAGGGAATGCTCTAAGCATCACTTGGTCTATAGTAATATTTGGAATGTGGAATAGATCGCCAATCTCAAGAACGTTCTCAATGTGTTCATTCGCATCTTTATGATCCGAACCGCTGAAGGTGTTAGTACGTAGTTCTTTGAGAAATTGGCCTTTTAGTTCAAAGTTATCTTTGTCTTCAATTTTAGGCCTAGCAACTCCTGATCCATAGTCAGCTCGGGTCTTGCTCATGTACTGCTCTATAATTTCCGCCATTGTTTCCGCAACTTCTTCCTTCGAGTATTCTTGGTCAGAAAATAAATTGAAATCAGGCGATCTCAATTCGTCAAGACTTAGTGTCTTGAAGTGCTTCCTAGATGATCGAAATTCTCGTTTTGGATCCTTCAAAGGTGTGAATATTTCATTCGTTGAACTCCTTGTCATGCACTATTTGAAACAAGGGATAAACAATCAGTAGGATAGGCTCTTTAGGATAGAAAAAAATTAGCACGGAAATCAAATATGAAAACTAAGATTCTGATTTTGTTTTAGATTATCGATATGTCGTATTCAATAGAAGTGAATAAGCCATATTAATCAGTTGAATGAATGTGTTGTATTGGACATAAAGTTGGATACGCCATATCTAATGAAAGTGGATACGCCGTATCGAGTTATCGACCAGAACAATGTATTAGGAAAACAATTAAATTAAACACACAAATATACAAGCAAACAATTAAACTAACAAATATACAAAAATATACAAAATATACAAGAGTATACACTAATCTAATTTACACTACTCCTAGGGTTAGATCTAATGTTAAAAAAACAAAATATAAAATAAAAATCAAGATTAATTTTCACTCCCCGGCAACAGCGCCAAAAACTTGATGTGTCATTGTGTGGTGTATATTTTTATGATTCAAGTTTTAAATTTATATTTTACCGACTTAACCAAAAACAACACTTTAACGGGCAATGTACCCGGTCGGTGGTGGATTCATGGTAAGTAGGGTGTCGAACACTTGAAGCGAGGTTAAATCTCTCAATTTATTAATATTTTGGTTTACTAATCTAAGTTAGTTCTAATCTAAGTCAAACCTATGCTAATCCTATGTTAGTTCTAATACTAATTCTAACATGTAAAAGGGGAGTTTCAGCCTGAGAGACTGGCACGGGTTTGGTGGTGACTATAATCAACTTAAGATACTTTAACCCACGCAAGCAAATTAACAGAAGATAAAAGAGCAGTCAAGCCTTATGATATAAAATTGTATTAGCCATCATTAATCCGATTAGAAGGTTGGTTTGTTTATTCAGTGCAATGATTACTTATCTCGATAAGGCATATCATTCTTAGACTTAGGCGGGACTTTATCCTAAGACCTAGACACATTAATTCTATTACAATATCCGCATAAAGCATCCTTATATATTGATTATAATTCATCTAGAGTACGACACCGTGTATGTCGAACGAACCCTAGCTCATAGAGACTTTACCCACTTACTTCTTAACGGTAACTTGTGTTAGGTGGTAGTACACAATCCAAACTATACCAATGATCAGAACGTTATTAGTTAGTACTAAGCCACTACCTTCTATGGTACAACCAGTTTAATCGAGGCTAGCATGACGTTATTAGTGATCCTATTTGTTCCACCTAAACGCATTACTATATGGAGAGCTATCCCGGACTCTTAGCCTACGCCCAAACAACACCGAATTTGCAGTGCTTTAAATAGGTAGGACTAGACCCAGTTAAATGATAGGTCGCATACTTAAGCACGTAAATAAGTATCATGTGATAAACGTAATCATTAAAACAATGATAAATTAAGCAATCGAGATATAAACAAAACCAAACATTAAGATCTTTATAATAATGGCTAATACCCGAAGGTATTAGCCTTTAAACATCATAATTAATACAAGAGTAATAGCTTAGCCAAGGTAAACTAACCGAGTTAAAGAATGATACCAAAAACTAAACAATTACAAAAGTATAAGAAATTACACGTTGTCTCCTATGGATTAGAATGTGTTGCAAGACCTCCTCTACTCTTTTTCTCCTCTAAAAATCGACTTTTGCGATTTAGGTATCGAGAATATGATTTAGCACACTTAAAACTCATTTTTGAGTTTTGTATTTATAGGGTCTGGAGTCGGTGTCGGTAAGGCATATCTAATGTTTTGGATATGGCATATTGGAGTTTCTTGGAGTAGGGACCACGTTTGATATCTTCAAGAATATTTTATTCCCATATAGCTTGAATACGGCGTATTGCCTTTCCTGGATATGGTGTTTTGGTCTTGTGTCCTTCGTGGTCTTTGGTGAGTGTAGGCACGGATACGCCGTATCTTCCTTGATGGATACGGCGTATTGGTTGTCAGAACAATAATCTTCAAAATATCTTCGTTTAAGCTCTAGAATGTGTGCCTTTTAGTCAAGTTTCACCAAGTACTCCATAATTACTGCAATTCTCAAATATGAACAATTAAGTAACAATTATGTGCAATAATTATACAAAATGGGTTAATTGCATAGGATAAATGATGCTATAAAATAGATGTTATTTGATGTCATCATTCATCATCAGAATTTTCTTGGAAATCCTGGATGACATTATTAGAAAAAAAGGGAGTAGAAATTGCAGTGCTTGAGGGAGTAGTAATAAGGGCCTTTTGGTGTCAGAATACCTTCTTTGGATTAGGTTGTCCTCATAGATAAACCTCCTATAGATATCTGCATGGTCAAGAGCCCGAGTATGATTGGCATTCCTCAGTCCCTGAGAGAAGGTTAGCCATTTCTCAAGGAGACTGCTCACGAAACCAATGTTGACTTCATGTTTAGTGAGGTTAACACCATCATTGGCAAGCTCATTGAGCAGGGTCTTATAGCGGGTGTAGGTCTGTGAGAGACTTTTAGTGGACTTAGCCCTGAAAGTTTGATACACAAGTTTCAGATCCATGATCCTGTTTTCCTTGGTATCTGAGGGACCTTCAAAGCTGTAAACCAAGTCAGACCATGTTTCTTTGGCTGAAACACAACTAATGACTGATTCCATTAATAACGCCCAAATTATACATGTTTCTATGGCGTTATTTTATGTCTATTATATCATTTCTCGTGAACTTTTGGTACTTAATTAAGCTTGAATTGTTAATAGGTTCACTTGAAGACTTTAGAGACCCAAGCTCATGAATCTATACCCTTTGAGAGATGAATACAAGAAAAGAAAAGATTTCTAGCCAAAGTTCAAGAAGTCCGCCGCACTTGCTACATTGTGCGCCGCACTTTCCCCTGAAACCCAAAACCGCCGCACATTTTACCAAATTTTAAAGAATTATAGTCCATTAAATGTACCTACATTAACTACCCAAAACCGCCGCACTTATTTGTAAGTGCGCTTCACTTCCAGTAAAAGTCATTAAATGTAATCGCATTAACTCCCAAAGTTTGCCTCATTTTTTCCTAAGTGCGCCGCACTTTGCACCCAATCTTGCCTATAAATTAAGGACGAATTTTCATCCTCAAGGCATCCCTCCTCACAATCATTCCTTACATTCTATCCCATTTTACACATACATACTTTCCCTCCTTTCACCAAAACACCAAGAAACACATTTTCCTTTGAAGAAAAAGATCTAACGATCAAGAACGAAGAAGTTTTCTTACCTAGTTGTTGAAATAATGGTAGTTTATGTATAGTGTGCTTTTGTTATGATCCTTAGCCATGAGAGGCTAAATCTCTCATGACTACTTGGTGAAGTTACGATAATGAATAAGTGTTTGGTATGATCTTGATCGCTTTAATCTTAAGCTTATGTTGCAAACCTGTTATATCTTATCTTATCTATTTTTGCTTATCAACTTAGATTATATAATCATATCGGTATAGGTCAAAAGATCCGTTATGATCTATGTGGTTTTAAACATTTGTCTATGGTCTTTAACGTCTGTGCTGAGAAATTCACTTTCGTAAATTGATAAACAAAATAAGTTTTGATATAATAATAACTGGATTATTTGAGTGACACATTTGGTCTATTTAAATATATATAAGTCTTAAGTTAATCAAGTTTATTCGTAAAAACATTTTCCGACGAAAAATCATTTTTATAAATTAAAGTGCCATCTTCAAGGTCAAATCCTTTCCAACACTTATAAATTATTCTCAACTATCCGAGTAGTCATCTTTATTATCATTGATAAAACTAAAGTTATTTTCAAAATTGTTAAAGTCTATTTTCTTTCTGATTATTCGAACACTACTATAATCCCTGTGGACGACCTGGTCTTACCTAAACAGATTATACTGCATATGTGGGTTATACTTTTACCCGTGTGTTTCCATATAATTGTCCGGTATTTTTAGTCTTATAACTTTAAAGCTTTTGAAACACATCAAAGTTTTTGGCGCCGTTGCCGAGGATTTCTTAGCTGTTTTGTAGTCAAACTCTGGAAAATCTCTTTAACTCTCCCTCTTTTTCAAATCGCCGTACAGTTTTCTGGCAAACTAACCCGAACAAATTCTCCTTTGGATGCATACACGTGCTTCCAATTATGAACTTGTTAAACTATTACTTGAACCTGAACGTACTCTGAATCGAAGACGTCGTCGACAAAACAGAAGAGTTCCATTCGACCAAAGAAACAATCCACCTAAAAACCCAAGAATGGTCTATCCGCCAATTCTCGACATCAACCACTTCTGTCACTTTCTAGTTACTCTTGAAAACCTTTACCCAATGGATGATGAACCCATGTGGGCTGCTGACCGTGTTGTTGCTCCGACTCCTGATTCCGCAATCACTATTCCAGAAACCGCTAACGAAATTGCTATCAAAGGTAATCATTTGACCCTTGTCAAAGGAAACCAATTTGATGGAAGAACCAAAACCGATCCTCATAAACACATTCACAAATTCCTCAGAATTTGCGATATGTTTAAATACAGAGATACCAAAAATGAAGCTGTCCGCTTAATGATGTTTCCCATATCCCTTACTTGGGAAGCAAAAAACATGGTTGGACGAACTCAACGAAGGAACTATCAAAACATGGGATCAACTCCGAACCACTTTCATTAGCCGATTCTTTCCCTCAACTCTTTTCGACCGACTCCTCGGAGAAATCCAAGCTTTCTCTCAACACGAGAACGAATCTCTAACCAACGCTTGGCTTCGTATAAATGAAATGCTCCGAAACTGTCATGGTCACAATCTGTCCAAAGGCAACATTATCAAAATCTTCTATCATGGTCTAAGTAAAATAACTCAAGAAGTTCTGAATGCCGCAGCTGGAGGTATTTTCCTCTATAAAACACCAAATCAGGCTTATCAGCTTTTGGAAGACAAGGTCTTACTAAAGCTCGACTGGGCTAAAAATCAAAAAAACAAATAATCTCTTAAGAAAACCGTTGCTTTCGTCGATGAAGGCAACAGTAATTCCAATACTGACAGAATTATGGCCCGAATGGATGCCATGACCCTGAAAATGGATGCTCAGTAAAAAGAACTCCAAACCCATGCTAAAAAAACAAAACCCGATCTTGATGAAGATGATATACCTATGTCCCGTGAGGAGGAAGCTAAATTCATGCAAACTTTTCATAAGACTCGTTTTTACAGTGATTACCGCGACCGAGATTCGAATCGCGATAATTGGTGTTCAAACGAACGAAGTAGTTACAACCGAGACAACTACCGATCCAATACTGATGATAAACCATACGATCTTCAAAAACAATTCAATGATTTCATGAAATCTCAGCAATCGACCAACGCTTTCGTCAAAGAAACATTCATGGATCTTAAAACTCAACTCTAAATCGTAGCTAAAAATCATCAATCTTCAATTCAAAATCTTGAAACCAAGTTTGACAGACTTGCTGACAAGCAATCTGGTCGACCCTCTGGATCTCTTCCTAGTAACACTCAACCAAACCCAAAAGGACACAATTCCAAAGCCTACCAACCACCACAATCTCGCAATGAGCATGTGAATGCTGTATTTACAAGAAGTGGTAAATCCTACAACCCACTAGTAAACTCAAATGATCAACAAACTAATTCTGAAAACCCTATCGATTTCAACGACAGCGATGAAGAAGACGAAGAACCTACACCACAACCAAAAATTCAAAATCCAAAACCAGTCAAGGAAACTACATTACCCAAACCATACAAACCAAAAAACTCGTATCCTCAACGTCTAAGGAAAGAAAAAATAGAAGCTCAATACGGAAAATTTATTGACGTAATCCGCGCAGTTCGAATCAATGTACCTCTCATCGATGTCTTGGCCGGAATGCCTAATTATGTAAAATTTCTCAAGGAACTCGTAAGCAACAAACATAAAATCGAACAAATTTCTGCTGCTTTCTTAAGCGACAAAAGTTCAGTGATGATCCAAAACAAAGTTCCACCTAAACTCAGAGACCCCAGAAGTTTTCTTATTCCATGTAATTTCAACAAAACTTTCTCCTACAATGCCTTAGCCGACCTTGGTGCTAGCATTAACCTTATGCCATATTCACTATATGCCAAATTAACTCTCAAAAATCTTAAACCTACTAAAATAAGCGTAAGATTAGCTGACAGATCATTCCAATACCCTGTTGGAATAGCTGAAAATATGCTCATTGAAGTTGGTAAATTCACCTTTCTTGTTGATTTCGTTATTCTTGAAATAGAAGAAGATAGTAAAGTTCCACTCATTTTGGGATGACCCTTTCTTCACACTGCTGATGTAGTAATTCGAGTTAAACAGAAACAACTCAACCTTGGAGTTGGAACTGAACGAATGATTTTCAATATTGATTCTGCAATGAAACACTCCTATTCAAACGAGGATACCTGTTTCAGTATCGATGTCATCGATGAAATCTTAGAAGAAGATTTCGACGCTCTTCTAGACGAAGGTAGTAAAATTCTTCATTTCATTGAAGGAACCCTTCTCGAAGAAGAAATCTTTGCTGAATTTGATGAATTCATGGCAATGACTGCCGATGAAAACTCTGACTCTGAATCCGATACCGAAGATCCGCCATTCAAAAAAATCACCATCAATACTGATTATAAGATCAAAACATCCCTCGAAGAACCTCCTACGGATCTCAAACTTAAACCCCTTCCTGATAATCTGGAATATGTATTCCTAGAAGAACCCTCTTTTCTTCCTGTTATCATATCATCTCAGCTATCCAAAGAAAAGAAAAACATACTCATATCAGTCCTTAAATAGCACAAGCAAACCTTTGCTTGGAAAACAATAGATATTCCTAGTATTTGCCCATCATTTTGCAAACACAAGATACAAATTCTAGATGATAAGAAACCCGTTGTCCAAAAACAAAGAAGGTTAAATCCAAACATGCAAGAAGATGTCAAAAAAGAAATCGTGAAACTCTTGTATACTAGTATAATTTATCCAATTGCCGATAGTCCTTGGGTTAGTTCTGTCCACTGTGTACCAAAGAAAGGTGGTATTACAGTTGTCACCAACGAAAATAATGAACTTGTTCCAACCAGAACCATTACAGGTTGGCGAGTATGCATCGATTATCGTAAACTTAATGAAGCAACCGCAAAAGATCATTTTCCCTTACCATTTATGGATCAAATGCTAGAAAGACTCGCATGAAATAAATATTTCTGTTTCCTTGATGGTTTTTCTGGGTATTTTCAAATTCCTATCGATCCTAATGATCAAGAAAAAACAACATTCACGTGTCCTTTCGGCACATACGCTTATAGGAGAATTAGTTTCGGGCTATGTAATGCTCCTGCCACATTTCAAAGGTGTATGTTGGCAATCTTTCACGATATGATCGAAGAATCGGTCGAAGTATTCATGGACGATTTCTCCGTCTTTGGAAACTCTTTTGACACATGCCTAAACAACCTTGATAAAATGCTCCAACGTTGTAAAGACGCTCATCTCGTCCTAAACTGGGAAAAATGTCATTTCATGGTCAAAGAAGGAATTGTGCTCGGACACAAGGTGTCCAGTGCAGGACTTGAAGTCGACAAAGCAAAAATCGATGTAATCTCAAAACTTCCACCCCCTACTAATATCAAAGGTGTTAGAAGCTTTCTCGGACATGCCGGTTTTTACCGACGTTTCATTAAAGACTTCTCGAAAATTGCTCGACCTATAACTAAACTGCTCGAAAAAGATACTCCATTTGAATTCGACGATGAATGTCAAAAAGCTTTTGAATCATTGAAAGAGAAACTCACATGTGCTCCTGTGATCGTAAGCCCGAACTGGAATCTTCCGTTTGAACTTATGTGTGATGCAAGTGATTTCGCTGTAGGAGCCGTCTTAGGTCAAAAAGATGGTAAAAACTTTCACCCGATCTACTTCGCAAGCAAAACCCTTAATTCCGCTCAACAAAAATACACCGTAACCGAAAAAGAACTTATGGCTGTAGTTTTTGCATTTGACAAATTCAGATCCTATCTTATTCTTTAATCGTCAATAACTATTATTCATCCCGATCAACTCAGCTCTAAGGCACTTATTCAAAAAGCAAGATGCTAAACCACGCCTTATTCGATGGATCTTACTTCTACAAGAATTCGACATAGAAATCAAAGATAGAAAAGGTACCAAAAATGTTGCAGCCTATCACTTATCCCGACTTGAAAACAATGAGACAAGCGATGATAGTGAAGTCGATGATAACTTTTCCGGAGAAACTCTTATGGAAATCAACACCAAAGACGAACCGTGGTTCGCAGACTTTGCAAACTACCTAGTCGGTAATATTATACCAAAAGGGATGACATATCAACAAAAGAATAAATTTTTCTCTAACCTCAAACACTACTTTTGGGAGAAACCTTACCTTTTCAATGTATGTTCCGATGGTATGATCAAACGTTGTATATCTAGACCAGAAACCCGAACCATTTTAGATAAATGTCACCACGGACCAACAGGTGGACATTATGGACCAAACATAACTGCTAAAAAAGTCCTTGATTCTCTAGTCCGCTTATGTGAAGCATGCCAAAAGACCAGAAATATATCAAAACGTGATGAAATGCCCTTAAACAACATTCAAGTATGTGAAATTTTTAACATATGGGGTATCGGCTTTATGGGACCATTTTCAAAATCATATAAGTTCGAATACATTCTAGTCGCCGTAGATTACGTATCTAAATGGGCCGAATCTCAAGCTTTACCAACCAATGACGCCCGAGTAGTAATCACCTTTATGAAGAAGCTATTTTGCCGTTTCGGAATGCCCAAAGCTCTAATCAGCGACCGAAGGACCCACTTCTGTAACAAAAGAATGGAAAAAACCATGAAAATATATGGAGTTAATCACCGTTTCTCTACATCTTATCACCCGCAAACCAGTGGTCAAGTTGAAAACACGAACAGGGCTCTTAAAATAATTCTTAAAAAACTGTTAAAGACAATCCTGCTATTTGGTCAAGAAAACTTAATGATGCTCTGTGGGCTTTTGGCACTGCCTACAAAATACCTACCGGTACCACACCATACAAACTAATATATAGAAAGAACTGCCTTTTACCATTTGAAATTGAACACCGTGCATACTGGGCATTGAAGAATTGCAACCCAGATTTAATCGCTGCTTGTGAGAAAAGAATGGTCCAATTACACGAGTTAGACGAACTTAAATACCAACCGTATGAAAACTCTCGTCTATACAAGGAAAGAACCAAAGTCTGGCATGACAGAAAATTACGAATGAGAAAGGAATTCAAGCAAGGAAATAAAGTCCTACTTTTTTACTTAAAGTAAAATTTTAAACAACCGAAACTTAGATCTCGATGGTTGGGACCTTATGTAGTGAAACATCAATATCCATCCGGATATGTTGAACTTTATGGAAAAGATGGAAGGACGTTCATAGTCAATGACCACCGACTCAAACTATATCACGAAGAAGATAATGACCCAAAGGAAGCAGTCACTCCCTTTTTCCCAAACAAATGACCCCTGAAATACGAGTCTAGCTAACGACTCTCTTAAAAATTAAGCGCTTCTCAGGAGGCAACCCGTGCTTTCACTTAAGTGTGGAGGAGTTCCTCCTCCATTCTTCTACTAATATCTTTTATCTATTTTTTTTTTAAAAATCAACAAAAATATTTTCTCTGTGTGCTTTTGTTTACTCTTAAGCAGGTACTCTAGCTTAAAAGATGTGGAAAATTACGACGTATGCTCAAGATTAGCTTACAGCTATGCATTTCTTTATGCCCCGGGAAGTATTGTTCTCCTTTAATTTTCCCTATTTTATCTCTATTATCAGTTATCACATTGAGGGCAATGTTCAACTTAAGTGTGGAGGAGAGCCAAATAGGAAAAATTAATCATATCCCTCCATGTTTTCCCTATTAAAAATATTCTAACTAATATTTTATTATATGTTTTGAAATTAAAAAATGTTCTTAGTAAGGCAAGTCCAACCGGATTAACATTTAGCTAACACACCCAGTCCACTAAATTATGAGAAATCTAAGCCTTAAAAATATTCGGGTATCCACCTTTGGTACCTAAGATAATTGATGCCTTTAGCTTGTTCGAGTTAAGGTTTGATTGCAGTCATATGTGTCTATTCCTTCGTTACGGATATGTACGTATGGTCTTTGTCACCTTTTCTGGAACATTGGTATTGGTTGAAAATTATATTTGAGAGAGCCGGTAATTTAGAAGCTCTAGAACTTGTGCTTAATCATCATTTACTAGACCGAAGGCTATCACATGAAATGTATCTTGCAAAGTTATTATTCTCGCAAGCGCTCCTTTTAATGCTATGTTGCTGAAATATTTGAAAGTTGAATGAAGAAAGTCCTGTGCTAAGCCTTAGTTGTAATCATGAAAAAAAAGAAAAAAAAGTTCTATATGAGTTATAATAGTTCAAAAGAAATAAAGGCTTATGTTCGGCGCATGAAGATTGGATCCTCTCTAGTATCCAAGTTCCACCCTTCAGTCATGTTTATGTGTTAAGTACAAGCCTATGGTAGCTGTCTAGATTATGTCTATGCAAATTGAGTATTCTCACAAAAACATATTTAAACCCTATCAGAGTAGCTGAGTGAATTTAAAATCAAACACTATCCATATGTGAGGTGTTATGTTATATGTCCATGCCTGAAAAGTTATCTAATATGCAAACTCTCTTAAAATCCAAATTTTCTCCACGTCACGACAAATGATTTTTTTTCGCTTTCATTGCTTGAGGGCAAGCAATAAGCTAAGTGTGGAGGGATTTGATAACACCCAAATTAGACATGTTTCTATGGCGTTATTTTATGTTTATTCTATCATTTCTCGTGAACTTTTGGTACTTAATTATGCTTAAATTGCTTATAGGTTCACTTGAAGACTCTAAAGACCCAAGCTCATGAATCTATACACTTTGGGAGACGAATACAAGAAAAAAAGATTTCTAGCCAAAGTTCAAGAAGTCCGCCGCACTTGCTACATTGTGCGCCGCACTTTCCTCTGAAACCCAAAACGCCGCACATTTTCCCAAAGTTTGAAGAATTAAAGTCCATTAAATGCACCTACATTAACTCCTCAAAACCGTCACACTTATTTGTAAGTGCGCCGCACTTCCAGTAAAAGTCATTAAATGCTATCGCATTAACTCCCAAAGTTCGCCGCACTTTTTCCTAAGTGCGCCGCACTTTGCACCCAATCTTGCCTATAAATTGAGGACGAATTTTCATCCTCAAGGCATCCCTCCTCACAATCATTCCTCACATTCTATCCCATTTTACACACACATACTTTCCCTCCTTTCACCAAAACACCAAGAAACACCTTTTCCTTTGAAGAAAAAGATCTAACGATCAAGAACGAAGAAGTTTTCTTACCTAGTTGTTGAAATAATGGAAGTTTATGTAAAGTGTGCTTTTGTTATGAACTCCTTAGCCATGAGAGGCTAAATCTCTCATGACTACTCGGTGAAGTTACGATAATGAATAAGTGTTTGGTATGATCTTGATCGCTTTAATCTTAAGCTTATGTTGCAAACCTGTTATATCTTATCTTATCTATTTTTGCTTATCAACTTAGATTATATAATCATATCGGTATAGGTCGAAAGATCCGTTATGATCTATGTGGTTTTAAAGATTTGTCTATGGTCTTTAACGTCTGTGCTGAGAAATCCACTTTCGTAAATTGATAAACAAAATAAGCTTTGATATAATAATAACTGGATTATTTGAGTGACACATTTGGTCTAGTTAACTAAATATAAGTCTTAAGTTAATCAAGTTAGTTCGTAAAAACGTTTTCTGACGAGAAATCATTTTTATACTACATACGTGGGTTATACTTTTACCCGTGTGTTTCCATATAATTGTCCGGTATTTTCAGTCTTATAAATTTAAAGCTTTTGAAACACATCAAAGTTTTTGGCGCCGTTGCCGGGGATTTCTTAGCTGTTCTGTAGTCAAACTCTGGAAAATCTCTTTAACTCTCCCTCTTTTTCAAATCGCCGTACAGTTTTCTGGCAAACTGACCCGAACAAATTCTCCTTTGGATGCATACACGTGCTTCCAATTCTGAACTTGTTGAACCATTACTTGAACCTGAACGTACTCTGAATCGAAGACGTCGTCGACGAAACAGAAGAGTTCCATTCGATCAAAGAAACAATCCATCTAAAAACCCTCTCTAAATACTTCCCTTTGAAAGCTTACCAAATCCCAACTAGATCCCCAATGATCTAGGCTTGATCTCTCGCATACAAGACTTCCCTTACAACTCGATTGAATGATAGTTTGATTTAAGAATCAATCCCTATCCTAGCCTAGAGACTCGATTCTAATAGAAATGGTGTGAGAAAGAAGACCCTCGATTACTAACACACAAGTGTAGATTAAGTACTTGTGTGTCTCTTTTGCAGAGATGTGTTCTTTAGTAGAATGATAGATGACAAGATTAAGAACACAAGAGGTGTTAGAATTAGAAGATTGGAGAAGAAGAAAATAGAGGAAAGAATGTTTATAAGAGGTGAGAAATACAAAGACCAAGGGTAGGTATTTATAGGCCAAAGATCCTAAGGGAGTAAAAATACTCCGCGAGTGGCGCGCCGCCCACGCGTCAGTGCATGTCTAGCCCGCCTGATTCTTGGAGTATTTTCTTCGGGATCTTGGCGTTTTAAATACTCGCGCTTGTTAAACCCCCAATTGTACTTCACGCTAGGACCTTTTAATTATTCTTATACTCAAGGTCAACCAACTCAAATAGCCATTTGATAAAAGCATTTGTGAAGTATTTAAAAGACTTTTGTTTGTTTGATATCAAAAGGAGAGAAAAGAACTATCGGACAAGGGCATTTTGGGTATTCCTTTAATGTAACTAGCTTAGTTAGAATCTAACTAAGGTTTGAGAGGCTAGTTAGGGTACAAGGGAATATTCTAAGAATATTCTTAACTTGGAGAAGGATGGATGTTAAGGGGGAAGATTTAAAATTTGAATTTCAAATGTTTAAGCACATGTAAGAATTAGAGGTGTAGATAAGAATGAGTTGTATGTGAGTTGGCATGAGGCGATGTTGATGTGATATAAGGGAGCCTCTTGATCAAATTCAAAATGAAGGGTAGAGATGAGATGGTGAAGAGGTAAGTTGGATAGGTGAAGTGGCATGATCGATGGTGGATACAGAGTGTGTTTGTTTAAAGGGAGAAGTGTGTTTGTTTGTGTGTTTAAATTTTAATCCAATAGAGGATAAGAGAGTAGGGTAAGTTAGATTGATGAAGTGTTATGATCAAGGGCTAAGATGATAGAGTGTGTATGTGTGTGTGTGTGTGTAAAATTCAAATTGGTTTGTAAAGAAGAAGATGAATAAGAAATATGTGGTAGAGAACGCTTTGATGTGATGTGGATGAGCCTATGATGGAATGGTAGGGGAGAATAAGTACACAAGGTACAATGGTGTAAGAGAATGTGAGTTGTCCCATGTGAGGATAAGATGGATAATGTTTAAGTAAGGAAGGTTTGATCTTGTGAAGGCTTAAGAAGAAGATGTATGAAGATGATGGTGATTAGAGTAAAATCAAAGGATTGATTTGGGTTTATAATCACATTGACAATAAGGGAGAAAAGAGTGAGCATATGTGATTATGGGTTGGTTTGAGAAAGGAGTGTTTAGAGTGTGTGGAAGATATAATCATTTGTTGGGTAAGAAAGGTAAACAAATGATTAGAAAGGATGTATTGTAGGAAGTGTGGTATGGAAGTGTCGTATGGAGAAGTGTAGGAGTTTGTAAGCATCCTGTACATGTGAGGAATACATGTGTGAGTTTGTAAATCATTTATAGGTAAGGAGGTAAGAAAATTCAAAGCATGATTAACCTCTAAATACCACAAACTCTAATCCAGGATAATCAATAATGTATTTGATCACTAATCATCTTGATGCAAACAAGCTAAGTGATTTGCATCTCAAGTAAAGCATATTTCATAACGGGGAAAGTATGCATTTACGCAAAGTGACCTTTGACTTAGTTTGACCAATAAATGAGTAAAACCTGTTACGTGATTAGGAACAATGTAAATCAGGATTAAGGTCAAATGAATACTTTAGTTTGATGGTATGTTAAAAGTAAGTTCATATTAGGTTTAAATAGGAGTTTCGGCCTTGGCTAGAGGCATTTAAAAGATTTGAGTTGGCATTTTGTTGAAAAATAGGAGGATTCGTTTTTGCTCCTCTCTAAGTCTAAACCTCATTTGGAGTGTTTCCAAATGCTCAAATATCATATACATACCTTTATTGAAGTTTTCACATGTGTCAGGTAAGAGAAAAGCCGAAAAATTAAATCTGTAAATACAGATACCGCGAGTGGCACGTTGACGCGTGCCCAACGCGCCAGAATCACAAAATCCGTTTTTTGGATTTAGCTTTCATTTGTTATTTTACGTTTTGCGAGCGTTTATTTGTCATCTTTAAAACATAAAGGAGATCCTAGTCATTGTTGCACCAACAATCTCCCCCTTTTTGATGATGACAAATAAAATTTTAGAAAGCAAATAAAATAACAAACGTAGCGAAGATGAAGACCGTCGTTGATGTAGTTTGCGTCTTGATCTTGTCCTTGTAATTTGGTGAAGCTTGAACATTGTCTTCACCCTATGAGCCTTATGTAGCTTTACTACTTCCATGTAACCTATAGCTCTTTGCTTCCGTAATTGCTAGCTATACTAGCTTTCTCCCTGATCCGTAGCTTTCTCCCTCGATTCGTGATTTCATGAGCTTTTTGCTCTTTGCTTTCCTTCTCCCCTTTTTGTCAAATCAAAAAGGTGGGATCTTGGTATATCATTTGAAGGTTGATATCTTTGTAGAGGTAGAGAGTAGATATCATGACACGTGCTCCCCCTAGATCGTTGCTCTCCCTTGTTCCAAGGCGGGGATCCATGGGTCAAAAGCATTACCTTTGAAGTGTTCTTGGCTAGAACTAGCAACAAGAAAACATAAAACAACACAAGCAACAAACATATACACATGTGCAAGTTCAACATAGGTTAGCTTACCATTTGGAAGCTTGGAAACATGGATTTGTATAAACATAATCTCATGCATAGCATCATCATATAGATATTCATAACACAAAAAATATCAATCATGCATCAATATATCACATACTCAAATAGGCATAATACATATTCAAGTTAGAGCACATTTTTTTACATACAAGCACTTTAAGAGTGTAAAGCAAGACCTAGATGTTCAAAGGGAGATGCAATTGATATCTAATTACTTTTAAGTGCGCATGTGCCCGGTCTTAATTCGTGACGCCTACTTAAAATCCTACTATGATATGAATGCAACTTTGGTGCATTGTGTTTAGAAGTTTTGTGCAATGTTTGCACCAACAATGTGAGTATAATTTTTCACTCATATATAATCCTAAGGTGAGAAGACTTTTTAAAAATATAGGTTGTAGATTCTTATTTGTAATGCAATCCTAACTACATCCAAAGATGAGTATGTATATACTAATCAAACACACTAAATATCTTAATTATGTCAATCATACAAAAGTCATAGGCATAAGTTACTACCTAATGGCAATTTATGGCATGAAGGGATCCGTAAGTGAGTAATTGACATCGTGTACTACTCTCCCCCTAAATAAATACAACCTCTCAAAGTTAACACCTATGTGATGTAAAGTAAACCTCAAAATCTAAAACATATCCTTTCTATGCCTTTCACGTAATTCCTAAGCGTATAAATCAAGCTTTAAGAGCTTAATATTATCCAAAGCAAGTACACTCTAAAATGCCTAGATTATTCTAAATCTAGAAAACATGAGGATGTGCACTATACACATGTCCTTTAATGACCTCATTTTGAAAATTATTTTTCCTAACTTTTAAGGATGCATGTCTAACAATCGAGCATAAGTAGTGATTTAAGTTACACAAACTAGCTCCCACAATTATGTATGCATGCACCATGATTTACCTAGCCATGCATGATACTTCCATCGAAGTTTTGTTTATGTATAAGACCTTAATCAATTATATGGATGGTCAGAACATAAGTAGGTAATATGCAAACGATTAGCATGTTAGCAATAAGCATGAAATCAACTACCATCATGGCAAGTAGGCATATAAGCAAGTAGCATGGTAGGTAAGTATATAAGCAAATAGTATCAAAACATATTTTTCATGCAAGCATACTTTTCATATCATCACTTAATAACACTAACAAGTAAGCATATAACCAAATAACATTTAGCCTATCATCGGTTAATCATTATGACAAGTAAGCATAGCATCCAAGTGTTTTTAATTTATGAAAACCTAACTTATTCATAAAGACTATTAATCACTAAACATATCATTTCAATCATACGTAGCAAAAGTCACAAAATCATATAATCACATACACACAATCACAAATAGGCTTATAATCATCTATCACAAAAATCACTCAAATATGTCATGCAACCATATATATGAAAGCTTGGATGATATTCTTAAAAGTTGGGTATGTTAATGCTTGTGATATTCCTTTTAGATGCTTGATGATATTATTATTGGTTTCTTGATTTGAAACAACTTGCTTTTGTTTTGAGTTCGAAAATCTCAATTCTTTGTTGGTGTTTTTAGTTGGAATTAGATGATCAAGTAACACAAGCTAGTTCCTATAATTATGAATGTACCATGATTTGTTGAGCCATGCATGATAATTCCAATTATAGTTAGTTGTGAGGAACACTTGATCATCATTTTAGATTTTTGGTAATGACAACTTTATTTTCATTGTGTTACAAAGAAGATACTTAGGATCTCGGATGAGTGGCCCAAGTTATCAAACCTACTTTGATGTGTATTTTAATCCTTCTTGGATATTTTACACATATAGGAACACATATTCCATTATACAATAGCAAAGTTTTGCTAAGTATAATATCTCAAAATTATGGTCGATGTGTTGTGTCAACATTGATAATCTTTAACTACCAAAGTGTATGGTAAGCCAAGTACATAGTTTCTCGGACGAGAAAACTATATCATCATGTTTATTATTTGTGTATTTTAGTATGTTATGCAATACCATACCAAATTCAATTTTAAAAGGATTCTCTTTAACTACGTGAGTAGTTTGTATGTTTACATAAAATCTTTTCTTTTCTTCTCTATCCTAATACACATAGCATGCAATCAACGCATAAAATGAACAAGTTGACACAAATACAACATTTTCATCACAAGGGTGATTTGCGATCCAACGTGTCATTTTGTCATCGAATTTGTCTATTTAATCTTTCATGTCTATCATGGGCAATAGAACATGCAATGTTGCGAGTAGATCGAATTCACACATTTAAATATATGAGGTGATGATTACCACAATATTGACAAGATGTAGATCAAATTTCTTGTTTATAGCACATACGTTTGACATGTAGAATTTGAGATAATGTCAACCATATTTTGAATAATGTATTGACATCTATCCTTCATCTTGTTAAAGCAACAATGTTACCTAACTTCCATGCCTTTCACATAAGTCTTAGCACATAGCACATAAGCTCTAAGAGCACAAACATATAAGGTAGTGCAAACGACTTCTAGACCTTTAATTATTCTCTCAACACCTCACTCAAATAATATCCTATGGTGCATGTCAACCATAAACAACCTCAACTAGACTCATGTAATTTGGACTTTGAGAAATATCATGCAAAAATCCCAAGCATATTTTTTTAGACCTAAGTGTCCTCTTATTCAACTCACCAGTTACTTGTTCTATTGGGTGACCTCTATCTTCTTTGATACTTTTTAGGATAACCCAGCTCTGAAGCATTAGCTTCTACTGACGGAGACCTAACCCGATCTTAAACTAAGGGTTCATTGATCCTATCATCTTCTACCAAAGGAGATGACTTAGGCTAGGGAGCAAAGGTTACGTTAAGAGACTCCTCAATTCTAATTGTTTCCTTATTAAGCACTATGTATGCTTTCTAGTTTTAGAGTATCCTAAAAATACACCTTTGTACGACTGTGGGTCGAACTTGGTGATATGTACTTTAGTGTTAAGTATAAATACTATACAACCAAAGACCCTAAAGTACTCTAATGATCGCTTCCCATTTCTAAGAATTTCGTAGGGTGTTTTATTAATGAATTTTCTAATATAAACCCTATTAAAGATGCATGTTGCCATATCTAATGCATGACACCAAAACTTTTGTGGTATGGATTGCTCGTCTAACATAGCATGACTTATCTTTCTTAACTAGCATGTTCTTTCAACAATCTCATTTGATTGAGAGGTGAACGGGCCTGACAAGTTATAAGACATTCCATGTTGTTCACAAAAGCTCCCAAATTGCATTTTATCAAATTCACTAGTATGATTTGTTACAATTGAAACAATACAACAATCATGTAGGTTTTCAAGCCTTTTACACAAACTTTTCTAAGACATCATCCTTAGACTCTATAAATACAACCCAAGTACAGTTTGAGTGATCATAAATGATCATCAAAGTATAGAAGTTACCTTTGTAACTTTAAATGGGTGATGGACCAAACAAATCTAAGTGTAACAACTCTAAAACCCTAGTAGTTAACACTTCATTCCAAGTCCTATTGTTTGAATTACCTTGACTCTCTAAACCATACATTTGTAGTTCATTTCTCCTATGACTTTTAGTTAGTGATTTACCATTTTTAGTAATATCAATTGTATGTTTTATGTCTTTTAAATCTTAATTAAACCTAGTGAAGTGTGGAAAACGAGTTTTATAATTATGGATGCCAAACAAGAGTTTTCGAAAAAAATACTATGATCGTAACAGCAGTTGACGCGCTGATGACGGTATGCCAGGGACTGCCCAATTTTCATTCTCAAAATGTAGATCTCCTTTTTCCCTTTATGTGGCCTTTTGAATCAACTAAAACGGAGTTCGGATGAAGAAGTTATGATCAAAATACTAAAGCAACTTCTAAAACTTGATTTCTTTTCTTAGGTTTAGTTGTTGATGGTTTTTATGTGTTCTTAAAGGCCTAAAGCTTAGATTATGATGTATTCAAGTTATTAAAGTTGTAAACACATAATTATATTCCTTAAACATATGCCATGCAATTTTAGTCTCACTTTATGTTAATCGCCTTAAGTTTCTAAGTCCTCCTAACTTTGAAGTTGTAACAAAAATAAGCTACCTAGCATCAAACAAATTCACATAGCATTTTTGACAACTATAATATAAAGCATTCAAGGATTCATAGGCATAAGAAGAAAACTTATCTTAGTTTTCATGGATGATTTAAGTTTCACGACCACGAGATAAAGATCCACCATTGATGCTTTGTCTACCGATGACCTTTCCATAAAGATTACTTATGTACACCATCGTACTCCTAATAAACATATAACTCAAAAACTTGGTCCTTAATGGTGGTTGGGTCATTTGGTGTTAGCATAAAATACTCCCAAGTTATAAATTCTTAGGTCTTGAAGTAAGACACTAAGTGTCTCAAGACCAAACCTTAAAAACATAGACCAATGGTTGTTTTGAAAATTTCTTTGGTTTTGAAGTCTTGGTCCAAAATTTTGATGATTTTGTGGTCTAAAAATCCTTTAGTTTGGGTAGGAGTTGTCTCTCCTTTAGGATGAGTTATATTGATGATGTGAAGACCTTTGGTTCTTGAAAAAGTTTTTTTTAATGAAGATTGGTTGTTTTGAGAAAAATGTCTTTGATTGTATGAGGTTGAAGGTCTCATATTAAGTGATGGTAAGAGTGGTCTATGTTCGACTCGAGTTTTAGTGTATCCAAGTCCATTGTGTGAAACCGTTTTGTAAAATTGTTTTTAGGTTTCACTTATTACAATGGGTAATTGAGTATCTCGAGTGTTTGCAAAACGAGTTTGAGGAACGATGGATTTAAAATGAGCATTTGATGAAGCAACATTTTGACTCTCTTTTACAAACATGATTGGTTTGCTTTGACTCTCGGAAGTGGTTTTCTTAGCTTTTAAAAATCCAAAAATACTACTACTCTTCTTAAATTTTGAAAAGCTTAATGCTTCTTTTTGAAGTTTAGAAACATTACCTTCTAAAGAGTCAACCTTTTGTGTGAGCAGCTCACATTTTTGACATGGTTCAGTCACCTCTTTAGACTTAGTAATTTTCCTTACTTCAAGTTCAAGTTCATTGATTTTGTTATATAGTTTAATTTGTTCATTTTTAAGAGAACGTCTTTCTTTTAAAAGTCTTTGATCTGCTTTAACAAAATCTTTGTAAAATTTTAAAAGTTTCTCATTATACTTTTGCAATTCAGGAAGATTAGAAATAGATGAGTTTGAGTATACCTCTTGTGATTCGATTTCCATAAGACATGTTGTGTCCTTCTCCGATTGATCGTCGTCTTCACTATCGCCCCATGTGCTCTCACAAGATGTCTTCAGATCATTCTAGTTTGAGTATCCATAACCATTTGTACTTTCCCTTAATGAGCTAAGGTTCTCTTGAGCCATGGATCTTACTCAACTTTTCCAAGAATCAGGTTTAGGATTTCGAATTTTTGAAAAAGAAGTTTTCAACTTACAACGACTTCTCGGGGAGGTTTTAACACTTGAAAACTTGAGTAAACTGATCTGATACCAATTGTAGAACCGTAGAGGGGGTAAATATAGTTTTCTTGACTTCTTTGAATTTTACAAAACTTTAAGTCTCGAAGGAACCGAGTGGTGTGATGATAACATCAAATACTCTATACCTTTTTGTATCAAAATCCCTTGTAAAATGTTCATAATTATTTAATTTGTGGTTACAAATGTACTTAATCACTTTATATTTCATTTACAAGAAATTACAAGCATTGGAACAGAAATACATAGGAATTGGACGGATAAAGTGAACGTAATATTGATGCCAGGACAAAACTACAACGTAGTTGCCACAATTAACTACATCGTAGTTCAAATGAAGACCTCAAGTGCCTAGAAGGAACTACGACATAGTTGCCCCGTTAGGACTACGTCGTAGTTATCATGAGTTACCAAAGAAGCATTCGTCTAGTCATAACTACGGTGTAGTTGGCCACATTAACTACGCCATGGTTACTTTAAGCTTTCAAAAGGAAAGTCTGCATCAGCGAAACTATGGCGTAGTTCACACCCACAACTATGCCGTAGTTGAGTTGAAAATATAAATAGAGGCCCATTCCCTGCTCATTAGTATCATTCATTCACAAGGGAGTTCGAGGGATCTACTAGGGCTTCCAGAGAAAGAAGAATTTGGCTCCATCCATCACTAGTCCACTAGGAGAAATCACTTTTACTAATTTCTTGTATTAATCATTCATCACAAACATTGTAAGATCATAATGTTTATTTAATCCAAGAATTACTTTATTATTTCTTATTTTATCTGTAATATGAGTGGCTAAGCACCTTAAGTGCTAGCCTTGTTATGATATTGTTATAGTTTTGATGCTTGTTTCCTGTTGAATTATCGTTTTATGGATATCCTTATTGCCTGTTGCATGATCTCTAAGTTTTGGTAGTGTTGAGGGTAGTGTAGATCTTGTTAGTTTGTATTACATTGACTTTGTTGAATTAAGGGTTAACAAGATACTAGGGATAGGTTTGAAACTATCCTTAGTGTAGGGATTTCTCATATCATCGCCTGCAGTAAGTTACACACTTATAAAATTCGGAATACTCTTCTAGGAGGGTTTATAGCTGAGATGTGAGATTATCGGCATTAGACAGGTCTTTAGGATAGTTAGGGGTTAATCACTATAGCCTGGATACCCCACCTTTGTGACCAACATGGAATTGAGATCATAGGATATATAGGACAGGTTTTGATGCCCATTCAGGTCTATCGATATTAGATCCACCATAAGCGATAAGTAGACATTACACCAGGAAACACTATTTTGACTATAACAAAGGAGTAACTAGGCTAGTATGTTTTTCTCCCTGATCAATTTTCACATTTTAATTTCGTATTTCATTTACTTCAATACTGCCAATTCATTTTCAAACCATTTTAACCTGTGACATATTCAAATTTAAACTAAAACACTTAGCTCTTGGGACGACCTCGGATTTACCAATCCCGCACTACACATGATTGGGTTTTCTGCCCGTTAATGCATTGTAAACCATAGGTAGACGAGTTTTATAAATTAAAAACTTGAATTTTAATTTAAACGATTATACGCATCAAGTTTTTGGCGCCGCTGCCAGGGAGCTAAAATTAGTTTACAATTTGAATTCCAAATTCTTCACCTGCTGGTGCATATCTCTTTACTATTTCTTTATTTTCATAAATGAGTAAAGACAATTAAATGACATTCACTGTCAATGACTATTTAATAAAAACCAAGGACGATAGCGGGCCTAGAATTATAAGACCATTGTTCGAAGAAACCATCAAATTTGAGTTCTAGGACAACGCATTGAGGAATTAAAAGAAAATGTGTTCTCTGGAAAAGAAGAAGAAGATCCACATGAACATATTGCAAGGATAACAAAAATTATCGATTTATTTCACTCGCCAGGAGTCTTAAAGGATAGGTCATTATTATGGCATTCCTATTCACCTTAAAGGGAAAAGCTAAGCAGTGGATGAGGAGACTACCTGCGGGGACAATTACAACCTGAGATCTATTCAAAAATTCATTTTTGGAAGAATATCGCCCTCCTTCTAAAATCATTAAATAAATAGAGGCAGTTAGGAGTTTCAAACAGAAACCTGGAGAGCCGTTGTATTATTCTTAGGAAAGGTTCACTGAGTCACTTTTCAATTGCCCGGAACACAAGCTTAACGAACATGAGCAGTTGCAAATTTTTTTATCAGAGATTAGATGTAGAAATAGGTAAAAGCTGGACTTTAGGGGACCAATTCCTAGAATGACACCATCAAAAGGGATAAAAGCTATTAAGGAATTATTGTGACATTCCTTCTTATGGAATAATGAATATAGCACAAAGAACAGTACGGGAGCAGGGGTCGATGAACTAAATGATGTATTTGAACAGATAGAGGATTTTGAACATAGCATGAAATTCGTAACCGAAGAAGTTTGAATGGCGCAACATAGGTTCGACGCCCATATTGAAGGAAGGGTCACGAATCTTGAGAAAATTTTAAACAAATTCATCAAGAAATATTTTAAAAAGCAAAAGGATAGTGAGAATCTAATCTGGATGATCAGGAAAAGTTATGGCCGTGCTTTTAAAGCACAAGCGCCCTCTATCAAGAAACTAGAAGTTCAGTTAGGAAGGATTACGGAAATAGTCCAAAATAGGAAAACTGGTAGTTTGCCTAATTCTACTGAAACAAATCCGAGGGGTTTGGCACAAGCCATAACAACAAGAAGCGGACTTAATTATAAGCCACCAGTAAATCCTCTTTAGAATAACAAAGATTCTAATAATGCACAAGATAAATACAAAAATGATAAAGCAGATGACAAAAATAAAGTCAAGGAATCAGAAGTACAAAGAAAGGTGGTAGAATCTTATATTCCACCTATCCCGTTTCCTGGTAGACTAAAAGAGGAGAAATAGAAAGAACAGTTCAGGAAATTCTTCAAAAATCTTCAACAACTTAGCATAAACATTCCATTTGTAGAGGCATTAAAGCAAATGCCCAAGTATGCAAAGTTTATGAAGGATCTCCTTACAAACAAGGCAAAATTCAAAGAGACTTTTTAGGTCACCTTGAATGAGAGATGCTCAGCTATACTTCTAAATAAGATTCCTCTAAAAGAAAAGGATCCAGGGAGTTTTACTATCCCATGTGCTATTGGAAAAATAGGTATTGATAAATCCCTTGCTAACCTTGGGGCTATCATTAATCTTATGCCTTACTTAATGTTTGTTAGGTTAGAGCTTGGTGAGTAAAGCCAACCCGCATGTGCATTGAGCTAGCAAATAAATCAATCCAATACCTGAGGGGAATTACAGAAAATGTCATTGTAAAAATCGACAAGTTTGTCTTTCCTGTCGATTTTGTTGTGTTGTACATGGAAGAAGACTTTAGAGTCCCTATCGCTCTTGGACGACCATTTTTGGCTAATGCTCATGCAATGATAAATGTTTTCGATAAGAAGATATCTTTTGAAGTAAGAAACGAGAAAATTACCTTCGACATTGAGAAATCAATGAAGTTTTCTACTTCGTGTGATGATACTTGTAACTCTTTCGATATGGTTGACTTAACCATTTATAATCATGTGCAGGAAACTCTCCCTATGGATTAGCTAGATTCATTTTTGTTCGAACCAATCATAAACCATCAACCAAGCAAGGATGTCAACTTATGGGAAGAAGAAAATGAAATTACTATGGATGAAGAAAAACCACGGCATGGTTTGGACTTGTCAGTTACGTTAGGGGTATTTTCAAACCTGTATTTTAGAACCTGATGGTTTTAAAAAAACCGACATTCTTTGCTGCTAGCACGACAGATGAAGGAAGACAAATTCCAAAGTTAAAAGAATTGCCATCTCATTTAGAGTATGATTTTTTAGACAATAACCAAGAATTTCCTGTTATTATTTCCTCACTTTTGTCTCACAAGGAGAATGATTTGCTTTTACAAGTTTTTTCAAAACACAAGGCTGCTTTAGATTGTAAAGTAGCAGATATCAAGGGTATTAGCCTATTGTTTTGCACGCATAAAATTCTTATGGGATAAAATTTTAAGCATGTGGTACAATCTTAATGCAGACTTAACCCTAAGATGCAAGACGTGGTGAAAAGTAAGATAGTTAAGTTACGTGATGCTGGGTTAATTTACGATATCTCAGATAGTCCTTGGATCAGCCCCATACATGTCGTACCTAAGAAGGGGGGCATGACTGTAATATCAAACGAGAAAAATAAGCTAGTTCCTACAAGGACGGTCGCAGGATGGAGAGTGTGCATCGATTACAGAAAACTTAATGACGCAACAAGGAAAGATCATTTTCCATTACCATTCATCGACCAAATGTTTGAAAGGTTATCAGGTAATGAATATTACTGCTTTTTAGATGGTTTTCTTGGATATTTTCAAATCCCTTTAGCACTGAAAGACCAAGAAAAGACAACTTTCACATGCCCATACGGGACATTTGCATATAGAAGAATGCCTTTTGGATTATGTAATGCTCTGGCCACATTCTAAAGATGCATGACGGCAATTTTTCATGATATGTGCAAGGATTTCATGGAAGTTTTCATGGAATATTTTTTCATTTTTGGTAACTCTTTCAATTCCTGTCTTACTAATTTATCAAAATATGTTAGCTAGATGTGAGGAAACAAACTTGGTTTTAAATTAGGAGAAATGCCATTTCATGGTTAAGGAAGGAATAGTTCTAGGACATAAGATATCTAGTGTTGGCATTAAGGTTGATAAGGCAAAAGTTGACGTTATAGCAAAATTACCTTATCAAACAAATGTTAAAGGAATTAGAAGTTTCTTAGGACATGCAGGATTTTATCAAAGATTTATTAAATATTTTTCCAAAATTGCTTGTCCTATGACTCAATTGTTAATGAAGGATACTAAGTTTGTTTTTTCTGATGATTGCATTCAAGGATTTAATTTCCTCAAGAAAAAACAAACATAGCACCAATAATTATTGCCCCAGATTGGAATCTAGATTTTAAATTAATGTTTGATGCTAGTGATTATGCTATAGGAGCAATCTTAGGGCAAAGAATTAATAAGAAGTTTCGACCAATCTATTATGCTAGTAAAACCATAAATGAAGCTCAGGAACATTACACTACTATAGAAAAAGAACTTTTGGCTGTAGTATATGCTTTTGATAAATTTTGATCTTATTTAGTCATGTCTAAGACTGTTGTTTACACTTATCATTCCGCCTTGAAGTATTTTTTTAATAAACAATATGCAAAGCCAAGGATTATCAGGTGGGTCCTACTACTCCAAGAATTCACCATTGAAATTAAAGACAAAAAAGGGACTGAAAACTTAGTAGCCGATCATTTGTGAAGGTTAGAAAATCCAAAACTGGAAGAATTAGACGAAGAAGCAATACGAGATTCATTCCCTGATGAACACCTTATGGCAATCCATGTTAAGGAACCTGAGAAAGATCCATGGTATGCTAATTATGCCAATTTTCTAGTATCCAAGGTCATGCCTAGAGACTTGACATATCATTTAAGAAAGAAGTTCTTATCGGATCTCAAACACTACATTTGGGATGAGCCTTACCTTTTTAAATCATGCCCAAACATAATTGTAAGGAGATGTGTGTTTGGTAAAGAGATACAAGAAATTTTAGAACATTGCCATAAAGGACCGGCTGGAGAACATTACTGGGCCGACATTACTGTAAGGAAAATATTTGAATCAGGATTCTACTGGCCAACTATCTTCAAAGATACCGCAAGACATGTTTGGTAATGTGATGCATACCAGAGAGCTGGGAACATCTCTTCTCGTAATCAAATGCCCTTGACCAACATTATCGTTAGCGAAGTATTCGATATTTAGGGAATTGATTTCATGGGACCCTTTCCTTCTTCGTGAAAGAATGAGTACATCTTGGTGGTAGTGGATTATGTGTCCAAATAGGTGAATGCTTAAGCACTACCAACTAACGATGCTTGGGTAGTGGTTAAATTCCTTCGGAGATTGTTTTCTAGATTTGGGGTCTCAAAAGCATTGATTAGTGATAGAGGGACACATTTCTGCGATTCTCTGCTTGAAAGAACATTAAAGAAATATGGAGTAACCCATAGGCTTGCTACCGCCTATCACCCGCAGATAAGTAGTCAAACTAAAAATACTAATCGAGCGATAAAACACATATTGGAAAGAACCGTAAATGGAAACATAAAGGAATGGGTAGATAAGCTCGATGATGCTCTTTGGGCATTCAGAACCGATTATAAGTCACACATCGGAAGTACACCATTCAGGATAGTATATGGAAAGGCATGCCATCTAGCAATTGAAATGGAGCATAAAATGTATTAGGCTTTAAAGAATGTAAATCTTGATTTAGATGTTGCAGGAAGAAATAGGTTCTTACAATTAAACAAGTTAGTAGAAATGAGAAATGAGGCTTATGAGAATTCCCGCGCATACAAGGAGAGAACAAAGCGGTGACACGATGCTAGAATTATGGATAAGGAATTTCAAGAGGGGGAAGAGGTTCTAGTTTTTAACTCGATATTAAAAACTCTTCCTAGGTAAGCTAAAGACTAGATGGTATGGACCTTATACGGTTAGTAGAGTATTTCCATATGGAACGATGGAAGTTTGTGGTAAAGATGGAATTCGTTTCAAAGTTAATGGACATAGGTTAAGAAGTATTATGGTGGAAGTATAAAAACCATGAGGGGGAACTCTTTACTTCACAAAAACGTAAGACCCAGCTTGGGTCTAACTTAAAGACTCGTTAATAAACAAAAGTGCTTGTCGGGAGACAACCCATCTTGTATCATTTCCTTTCATTTCATTTTCGCATTAAGTTTGGTTTTGTGTTTTTCTATCTTTATTTGCAGGTTCTTACAACCAAGAAATGGAAGTTCACAATCGTCTTGGCTCATAGATATGCTGAAAACTATAGTTGCAGACATCAACAACGACATAGTTTGTTAAGCTACGATGTAGTTATTGTAACTACGGCGTAGTTCCACCCTTGGACTACGCAGTAGTTGGCCTGATACATTTTAAAAGGTTTTATGTTTTCACATAACTACGGCGTAGTTCCACCTATGGACTACGTCGTAGTTCACTCTTACAACATAAATTATTTTTCAAAATAACTTGGAATTTCACAAAACTGTGTACATTTAGTAAATGGACTTTGTGGGTATGTTCTCTGGAAACCCTCACGAGACTTCACTCATCCACTCGGGCCACCGAGTTGTTTAAAAGGATTGTTGCATACGCTAAATGCAACCGTGATTCCTACGAAAGTGAGTTAGGTTTTCCATATTTTATTTGTTTGAACGTTTAATGCATTAGGTTTGTTAAGTGATTTCAGGGACACAATTTTGCTCAAGTTTTTCAAGACGGGAGTTCATTTCATGACATGAAGCTTTGGTTATGCATAACAATACTCAAGGGAGTCTTTCGTTTCAATTCTACTCTTATCTTTAAATTTCATTTCCTTAAATGTACAATATGGACATTGTACAAACCAAGTGGGGCGATGGGAGTAGCATTACCACTTGACCTATATTTGCCTTCGATTTTCTAGTTATTTAGAAAATTTATGCCATTTTTGAAAATTTTAGACATGTTTTTCTTACTGAAACTAGAATAGATCTTTGACGAGCACAAATTACCCCTTTATTTCAATTGGTGAGGTTTGCATGACAATTCTATTGTCATATATTACATAAATCCACCAAATATGAGTGTGCAGATAGTATTGCAGACTTTAGAACTTGGCCTGTACATCATTTCGAGACCTAATTGAGTGATAGGGATAGATGGTTCGAGAAGGCAATATTATAGGATTTACACTAAAAATTAACCCATATGTGTACTACTGTATGTGTTTATTGAATTGTTACACCGACTTGTTGACCTCCCGTAATAAAACCCTTTGTTGCACTCATTTCTAGTGCAAGATACCCCAACAACAACCTGATGAGCCATTCCTTGTTTTAAACCCGAAATTGTATATTTTTCATTTCACCATTACACCTTAGCCTACCCTATATACTCACCATTGAGGAGTTACTGGTTGCTTGAAATCCATGGTTCGGGTAAATGGGTTCGAGAATTACGCTTATATGGAGGACCTATTATTGAAGAACCCTGTATCATCATTAATTTCGATACTGCTTATCTCAAGTGGGGGGATGTGTATCATTATTATGTGCTATAGAAGTTCTATCTTGTAATGTACATAGTTAAAAAAAGAGATAAAGAGATGTAGTATTTCATTTCAAACTTTTGGAGCATTTTGCTAAGTGTTGGTTATCAAATAAAACCAACTTCTTTCGTTCGATGATTGTTGAAGACTTTGAGTTGGTACATTTATAAACCAACTACTTCACTGAAGGTTGGGCTAGTATGTGCCTGCTTTATCAAATTTCAGAATTTTACATTTGTATCACCGATACTAGCCTATTATTATTGATGATCAGATTTTCAAACTTTGAAGTTCGAGCTAATGGAGGGATGGTGGCCAGTAATGATGAAACCATGGATTTTTGACTATTTGTTTTGTGTTTACTTATTCTAATACCAATTATATGCATCAAGTATTTGTTTAGAGAGAGAAGTGTGTTTGTTTGTATGTTTAACTTTCAATCCAAAGGAGGAAAAGAGAGTGAGGTAAGTTGGATTGATGAAGTGGTATGATCAAGGGCTAAGATGATAGAGTATGTGTATGTGTGTGTGTGAAATTCAAATTGGTTTGTGAAGAAGAAGATGAATAGGAGATATGTGGTGGAGAATGTTTTGATGTGATGTTGAGGAGCCTATATTGGAATGTTGGGGGACAAAACTAAATCCGTAAAAATAGATACCGCGAGTGGCGCGTTGGCCACGCGCTGACGCGTACCCAGCGAGCGAGAATCACAAAATCTGTTTTTATGGGTTTGGCTATTGTTTGTTATTTTACGTTTTGTGAGCATTTATTTGTCATCGTTAAAATATTAAGGAGATCCTAGTCAATGTTGCACCAACAGAGACCTACCAAGTGATGCGGTCTTAAGTTTCTAGTGACTGATTCTTTGTATATCTTTTGTTATTATATATCAAATACAATATGGAATCTAAGTATGGTTTTATTTTACATAAGTTCATATGTGGTTTAATGCAGATGGATGGACTTTCTTGAGGACGGATGCAAGGTCTGACCGAGGCTGGTAAGTTAGAAGTACCTATTGGAATTATTTTATATAATACGAGACCATTAAACACCAATTTATAAAGAACATAGTAAGTGATCCTTGCATTTATGGTAAAACTTAATATGAATCATTTAACTATTAGTTTGAACAACCATATGAGTTGGAAAAATGAAACCGTAGGTTTTTTGTCCAAATAGGTTAAACTATTTATTGTTTGGCATTGTGTGCTTCTATTCCCATTACGTATTCTTGCATAAAAGATGCATTGTGTTGTTTGGGCTATGTATATTGTTACATCTCAATAAAACAAGAAAATGATTATCTCTTATGTGCATTTGCATGTGCCAACCTGGACAAGCACTACAAATTTTGAAGTGGCTTTAGAAGAAGTTGATTATGTTTGAAGTCTTTTATTAGGAGTCCTTATTGTAAACAGTTTATACACTACGCGTCATTTTCTGGGCGTTGTTAGGAAATCAAACCTTGTTACTGTTAACATGTTTGTTTTAGCATTGTAAAGAAAGTGTTCTAATAAAAAAATGCTTTATACAAAACACAACGCAGCAAAACACAAGTCTTAAAAACTTGTTAAACATTATATCACAAATTAAATATCCAATTTTCAAATTACATAGTTTTTAAAAAGTCTATACTATGCACAATTAAAATTTTATTTTATCTTTTGAAACAATTTAATTAAATATGAAAGTTAAAATAAATATAAATGAACGAGTTTGTAAACCCGCGCTCCGCTGTGGGACGGTTAGCAGACGTCGATTTTAGTCGGCGGAAGTGATTCCGGGCGCATTACGTGCCATGGTGTTTGCAAACGAATGTATCTTAGGCAATGGTTTGACAAAGTTGGTTATCATAATGACAAAAGTAAAATGATACAATAAGTTGCATTAGGATACTTTTTGTTACAAAACAAACTAATTTAAATATGCTCCATTCCTCTTTTACAACAACAAAAGCAACCTATGTCGCAATCTGAATGAAGGTTCTATAATAAGTATCACATCTAAAATCTACTGCCATTCACAACAAACACATTTCCGTAAGTTATCTGAGAAAAGGTGAAATGCAACTACGAAAAGTATACGAACTAACCTGATGCCAAAAGATAAATAATCACATGTAAATAAGCCATCTCAGTCCTTCCAAACTATGAAAGGATTTCGCGGCTGTCACGCACGCTGAAATGTAGATTTTTTTCTTCAGACTGGGTATGCATGAAGGTAACAAAACCCTAATTTTGAAGAAAGACTGGCGATGGGATGTGACCTTTCATAAAGGGAACCTCAACATGTGTCAAAAGTAGTGTCATATCTAAAAGTACGCTTAGGATTTTGTAACTGTCACGAATGTAGGAATATACAACAGCATGTACATCCGAGAACACGTGAAAGTACCAAAACCCCAAGAACACGCTCGAAATCATTCCTAGCGCTGAGTAAGAAGCCTACAACAAAACGAATGTAATTTCGATTACCAAACGGGTGTTGTTGGCTTCTGATACAGACGCTAGGAATGCTAGATAGAGCTGATTATTTACTTTTAGTCACCTGGACTTGCAGGTATAAGCTCAAAGGCAAAAGAATTGTTTTCTCAGGTCGTGAAACCATCTGGCTCAGTTAAGAGATCATGCGGGTGTCTATGACGGCTGCATACCAAAGCGGTAGCCTAACTAGGTCATAGACTGTTCATTATCATCATCGCCATTTAATGATAGATGTTTGCAGATATGTTACCTGGTGACTGATGCAGGTGGCAAGCAAAAAAATAAATCAACCTTTAGGTGACTAATGTTTGTTGTCAATAGACGCTCAGCAGCTGAATACAAAGGGTCACTGGTATATAACGACTTGTCTGTATTGTCTACAGGTGATACGTAATAGGCAAAAAATAGGGCACATCCAACATAACTGCAAAACTAACAGTTTGTCCCGTCTACATATGTACACCCTGTCCTATTTGGATTCATGATCGCTGCAATCACACAGGCCACTGAAACCCTAGGTGAAACAATCAAGGAGCCAATAATATATCATTCATTTATAGAAGTAAAATAAGAGATAAATACCCACAAAGTTCACAAAACATGGATCAATTAGACATGAACAATGCAAGCAACACCAAAGATTTTTTACCTAATATCAGCAAGATTACAGCCTTAATATCATCCAGAAGTACACATAGACAGTAGTGATAACACTAAATAACATCATAAACTGATAACATATGGCAATGAGATCAGTTTAAATGAAACGGTTATACACAAAAGCATGTCATGTATTCATGCAAGCAACAGAATCCGCATTGGTAAAAGCGCATCATGTACCAAGTCAATCCGATAAAAAGAAACATACACATTACAATCCACATTGATGAAAGCAAAGAAGCAATGAGTTCAATCCTAATATAATCAAGAATCTTAGACAATCAACATTCATAAAAGCAACATAAAAACATTAACAACAGACACAATCGATGCACTAATTGAGCAAGACATCCAAAAACAAAAAATAAATAATCACAACTAATTTGCTCAAACCACGACTCAATAAAAAGAAACAAACACATCATTCAAAAAAGTAAGTGAAACCCTAATACAATCGATAATCTTAGACATTAGAGAGAAACAAATCAACTTAACAATGTACCAAAATCAAAAGAGTATCGTTCTCCTGTAACCAAGATAAACAGCTAAAAAACCCACAAAACATACCAATAATACGTGTATATACCACCCTAACCACCATTAATAGTAAAACACAGTTGGCAGTCATGCAACAAACCTTTATACTTAGTGACAAATTAATCAGCATAGAGTTAGTGGGAAATTAATGAAGATTGGGTCGAAAAGATGGAGCGGATTTAGGGCGAAAGAGGGAAGACCCGTTAAACAAACAAACAACCCTACACAAACAACACCCGGTTCAGGCCTAAACAAGTATAATAAATCCGTGGTTCGGCTCAAGTGAGAGCGTAACGTGGAATTCTATGACGGCTGCATACCAGACAGGTAGCCAAGCCTGGTCATAAAATGCTTAATTTTATCATCGCCATTTAATGATACCAGTGATGCACATATCCAATTCAATCCACTTTTAAGTATTGTTAGGTATAGAGGCCATTTTGTTCAGTAAGAGCGTGACGTGCATGTCTACGACGACTGCATACCAAACAAATAGCCAAGCCAAGTCATAAAATGCTCATTTTAACCATCGCCTTTTAATGACAACACGTATTTAGTGATACACATTAATGTGTCGTTATGTGGTGTTTATTTATGAAAGTTCAAGTTTTAAAATTATATTTTGCCGACTTAATCAAAAACAACACTTTAACAGGCAGTATACCCGGTCGGTGGTAAATTCGTGGTAAGTAAGGTGTCGAACACTTAAAGGGAGGTTAAATCTCTTAATTTATTAATATTTTGGTTATCTAATCTAAGTTAATTCTAATCTAAGTCAAACCTATGCTAATCCTATGTTAGTTCTAATTCTAATTCTAACAGGTAAAAGGATGGTTTTCAGCCTGAGAGACTGGCACGGGTTTGGTGGTGACTACAATCAATTCAAGACACTTTAACCCAAGCAAACAAATTAACAAAAGATAAAAGAGCTGTCAAGCCTTATGATAGAAAATTGTATTAACCATCATTAATCCGATTAGAAGTTGGTTTGTTTATTCATTGAAATGATTACTTATCTTGAGGTGGCATATCATTCTTAAGACTTAGGCAGGACTTCTTCCTAAGACCTAAACACATTAATTCTGTCACAATTAAAGCATCCGCATAAAGTATCCTTATTTGCTAATTATAATCTATCATAGGGATTAAAGCAATTGTGATCTTGTTAAACCCTAGCTCATAGAGACTTTACCCACTTACTGCTTAACGGCGATTTATACACTAGTAGTCCACTAACTAAATCTTTACCAATTAAATAGAACGTACTCGTTGATCCCAAGGGTCACCTACCAGTCTAACTAAGCTCATAATCTAAAGGCAAAGATAGGTCGTTAATTATGATCCTATTAGTCTAGATGTATAAATTACTATATGGAGAGCTATCCCGGCATCTAGATTACTTGGTTTGTATCACTAGACCCAATTGAATGATAGGTCGCATCTTAAAGCACATAAACAAGTATAAATTGATAAACATAAACAATCATACAATGATAAATTAAGCAATCGAGATATAAACAAAACTAAACATTCAGATCTTCATAATAATGGCTAATACCCGAAGGTATTAGCCTTTAAACATCATAATTAATACAAGATTAATGGTCTAGCCAAGGTAAACTAACCGAGTTAACGAATGATACCAAAAACTAAACGATTACAAAAGTAATAGAAATTACACATTGTCTCCTATGGATTGGAATGCGTTGCAAGACCTCTTCTGCTCTTTTTCTCCTCTGAAAATTGACTTTTATGGTTTAGGTATCGAGAATATGATTTAGCACACTTAAAACTCGTTTTTGAGTTTTCTATTTATAGGGTCCGAAGTCGGTTCGATATGGCGTATCCAATGTCTTGGATATGGCGTATTGGGGGTTTCTTGGAGTAGGGACCACGTTTGATAACTTCCAAAATATTCACATACTATATCTCCAATATTGCGTATTGGTCTTCCCTAGATACGGCGTATTGATCATGTTTCCTTTATGGTCTTTGGTGAGTGCAGGCACAGATATGCCATATCTTCCTTGATGGATACGGCGTATTGGTTGTCAGAACAGTAATCTTCAAAATATCTTTGTTTAAACTCCAGAATGTGTAACAATCCGTAATTTTTGATCAATGAACGACGCCATTTAAATTCACTATTTATTTTTCTCGTACGCATTTGTTTTTAATCGAAATCGTTAAGTTAAATCGCGTAAGCAAGAAATGATCAGTTAACGTAAACAAGGGTTAAGTAATTATTTTGAGA
>BQNB010033008.1:31823-52691 GCA_026074375.1 Tanacetum coccineum | reverse complement strand
TATAAATAATTCATCATTTCTGAATACGAATATATATAGTGCTTTTGCTAGATTTAATATTATTATTACTAGTTTAAAAACTCTTGATGAAGGTTACTCTAGC
This sequence comes from Tanacetum coccineum, assembly GCA_026074375.1. Classification (NCBI taxonomy): domain Eukaryota; kingdom Viridiplantae; phylum Streptophyta; class Magnoliopsida; order Asterales; family Asteraceae; genus Tanacetum; species Tanacetum coccineum. The sequence continues at coordinate 52,588 of BQNB010033008.1, read as the reverse complement.
AAGAAATATGTTAAGAAGTTTCTTATGGCTCTACATCCTAAATGGAGAGCAAAGGTCATGACGATCGAATAGTCAAAAGACTTGACATCATTATCGCTTGATGAACTCATCGGGAACCTTAAAGTTTATGAATTAATCATCAAGAAAGATTTCGAAATAGTAAAAGGTAAAGGAGAAAGGAAATCTCTTACCTTAAAGGCTAAAAAGGAACCTAGTGATGAAGAAAGTTTGACTTCCAAAAGTGAAGACGAAGAATACGCCATGGCGGTTAGAGACTTTAAGAAGTTCTTCAATGGAAGAGGTAGGTTCGTGAGATAACCACAGAATGAGAAAAAGACCTTCCAAAGAATCTGGGATGACAAGAATGGCATAAGTGATAGGAAGTACTTTAGATGCGGAGACTCGAATCATCTTATCAGAGAATGTTCGAAACCACCGAGAGACAAGAACCAAAGGGCGTTTGTCGGAGGTTCATGGAGTGATAGTGGTGAGGAAGATGATGAAAATGCTAAAGATGAAACGTGTCTCATGGCTCAAGCATCTAGTGAGGTACATTCTGAATCCTCTTACTTTAGTGACGAAAACTCTTCAATAGATGATTTTACTCTAGATAGTGAATACCATAAATTATGTAAAATGAGTTTATAAATAATCACTAAAAACAAACACTTTAAAGCTATTAGAAACAAGTTAGAAAAGGAAATTAGTAAGCTAAAAGATAAAGTATCGAAACTCTAGAAGAATAAAGAAATTAACTAAGGGTGTACAACTTGTCAGAGTTTTAAAATTGAAAATGAGATGCTCGAAGAGGAAGCCTCCAAGCTATCTCAATTTAAAAAGAGTACTCATTCTCTTAAGAAAATTTTAAGTTCTCAAGATCCATTTTGGGTCCTAGACCAAAACATATAATGGTAAATGACGTTAAAATTCCCGTTGCTAGTGATGATGAGGTTAAATGGTTTTATAAACCTTCTTTAAAACCCGGAGTTAGATTTACTAAACCGTACTTTAGGTCAAAAACTCTACCTCCTAAGAGAATTAATAATTCTCGTCCCGGTCTAAAACACCGCAACCAAAAATAAATCTTGGACGACAAAATCGACCAAATGGCTTTCCCGTAACTTGAAATAACTTCCAACCAAAAAGTTACATGCCATGGGGAATTTGTCCTCTATTCCCACATCCTAACCAAATTCAACAAATGCAAGGGATGTTTATACTAACAATTTTGGACCCATGAGATTTTGAGGACCAAATGCTTGAGTTGTTATGTTATATAAATATATATGCCTTGGAATCGATTTGGAGCCCGACGAGTGGATCAAAGATAGTGGATGCACTAAACACATGACGGGCAACCGAAAGCTCTTTTCCACCTACAAGGAATATAATGGAGGTAACGTCATTTTTGGTAGTAATCTTCTTGGTAACATCATAGGTAAAGGTACGATTTCTCATGACTCCCTTAATATTGCAAATGTTGAGCATGTTAATAATTTAGGATTTAATTTGCTAAGTGTTAGTCAAATATGTGATAATAAGAGTGAGGTAATATTTTTTGAACATGATAGTGAAATAACCAAGGATGAAAAAGTCATAGGTAGAGGTATTCAGAAAATCGTCTTGTATGTGATAAAATTAAGAAAGAAGCTGAAAGACAAAATTTGTCTTACAACGATTGATGAAAACTCCACTTTATGGCATAGGAGATTAGGTCATGCAAATGTGCATCTAATTCAATCGTTAGCATCTAAGGAACTAGTTATGAATTTACCTAAGCTTAAGTTTGGTCAACATTTCTGTGATGCTTGCAAAATTGGAAAACAAACTCACATTAGTCACAAAGCTAAGAATATGGTCTCAACGACTATTAGAACTCCTTCACATGGATCTTTTCGGTCCATCCACCGTACGGAGTTACGAAGGAACCTCTACACCTTAGTGATAGTAGATGACTATTCTAGGTATATATGGACAAGATTTCTTAAAACAAAAACTGAGGCTTTCGAGCAATTTGAAATATTTAGTAAGAAAATACAAAATCAATTGTGATGTTCAATAGTGTCAATTAGGACGGACCATAGTAGGGAATTTGATAATGAAGTGCAATTTAGAGAGTTTTGTAATGCCAATGGTATTACACGTAACTTCTTGGCTCCACACACTCTAAAATCAAATGGCGTGGTGAAAGGAAAAATAGGACTCTACAAGAAATGAGTAGAATGATGTGAAATGAACAATCGTTACCATAAAATTTTTGGTGTAATGCCGTAGATACATCAACCTACATCCTCAACCGAATCCTAATTGGAGCCATCTTAGGAAAAACACCATATGAACTCTGGAGAGGTAGGAAACCTACTTTTGATTACCTCAAAGTGTTTGGAAGCAAGTGATTCATCTTAAACACCAAAGGCTACCTCACTGAGTTTGACCCAAATTCATACGAAGGTGTTTTCTTAGGTTATTCCTAAACTAGTAGAGCCTACATCATCCTAAACAAACACACCATGAAATCTTAGGTCTCAAGCCCAAAACCAAAGTAACTTCTTTTGTTTTATATCAACTATGGAACCTAAGAATGTGAATGAAGCCTTGAAGGATGAAATTTGGATAATTGCAATGCAAGAATAATTAAATCAATTCATTGCAAATGATATTTGGGAGTTAATACTACACTCTAAGAGTACGACAATTATAGGAACTAAGTGGGTGTATAGAAATAAGCTTAACGCGACAACTATATTACTTCATTCGGAGTATTTTAAGTAGTTTTAATTAGCGAAATGCAAATTAAAACATCACTCCTTTCAAAAAATTCATCAAAAATCAAGCCCAAAACTAGCCTCCTGTTGGCGGTCCCGTGGCCCCCGGATTTATTAGGACACCCTTCATATATATCTAGGACCATCGGCAACAAGCATGTAAAGGCCTGGTTATTTTTTTAGAAAATCATAAAACAAACATACCCCTTCTTCTCTTTACCAGCGACGAACGAAACCCAAAACCACCAAACCTTAAAATCTTTCATTAAAACTTAAATTGAAGGTGCAATCAACATCAATTATCATCTAGAACATCATACACATCAAAGATTGTAAGTGTTTTCATCATTTTTCTTCTTAATCTGTGTCTAGGATTCAATTGAACACAAAATCAAAATTGGGCTTTTCATTTTTTTTGAGAGTTTTTATGCAATTAAGACTAGGATAATACAATGTATAACTATTATGCTTTCCGTAGATGTAGGATTTGCATAATTGCGTGTGCTTGGAAACTTATTCGACATGAACAAAACCCCAATCTATTTTTGAAAAATTTCTCACGTTAGGAAATGCATAAAAATGTTTCAATGCATTGTTAATACATTCCAAAAACGTTTTTGCACTCATGCATGATGAACTCATAATCGTTTTTCGAGGTATATAACTAATATATATTTTTCGACGGGTTTGGTTGAGCAAAATTAAATTAAAGAGTGTTTGGGTTAACTCATAGGTTTTTGTTTAGAGTCGAGTTAACCGCAACTCCACATTTGTTGCATATAGACACACATTAGACAACAATTTACAACATTTTGATTTTGAAATGATTAAATACATATATAAATTTTTTTTTATATGTGAGGTGATACTGCCTTGCTTGATTGCTTCTGACCATTAAAAAAACTCATGATTATATTCCCATCTATTTCGGTGAATATGAACAACCCTTGAAAATTTCCTTTCAACAAATTAAAAATCGCTTCATTCATGAGGGTCGGGTTGTGGACCAACACTATGATGATATAACTTATCTTAGTACTATGTTTTGGTTAATTGATTTTGACTGTCTCTTAAAAAAAAGCAAATCGTTCCCCGGTTCATTCTAGAGTTCTATAGTCAATTCTGACTTTCATATAATCAGGAAGGTCACTTATTGGTCGAGTTTGTCATTCAAAACAAGTTCTTTTCTTACACTGTCAAAGAATTTGATCAAATCCTTTACATTCCCTCATATGGTCAATGTTTATCTTTTGACCAATGTTCTCTCGATAAGTTGGCCTTAAGTGTACCAAACTACCCCTCCTTCTCCCGATGAAATCAAAACCTACATCCAACTCGAAAGAGAGGAACCCTTAACTCGTGTCCACCAAGGTCAAATTGTTGATGTCGAGGAAAACCAAATTTTGACTAGAGAAGTCCAAACTAACATGAAAACTTGGGTCAAAATTATTCGTGAAAATGTCTTTTGTCTTGGCGGCAACCAGGATCATCTCTCGACATGTATTAGTCATATGCTCTATTGTATCGCGACCACCACAATATACAATCTTGCATTCTTCATTACAAAATGAATGGAATTCGTTAGGCGTCAACCTAGGATGATTTTACCCTATGGGATGTTGTTAACTCGTTTGTTCAATCATGTCATGTCAAATTTTCCCGAGTTGTCAAATGATCTATATGTCTTGTGTGATTGTGTCATGTATCCTCTCGCTCCTCAACATGAGCGAAAAATAAGAAAGGATTATGGCACGAAAAGAGGTCGTCACTCTACTTCCGCCTCTTCCTCCTCTGCCTTCGATCACCCATCATCCTCTCATCATGTAGATGATGATAATGATGAGGATGACAAAGGTACTTCTCATGCTAGTACTCCCTCTCCCACTTCCTATGTCAATTCTTTGTCAAATGATGTTCCCTAAGTTTTTTTGAGAGTTATTTTTATATCAAAGCATTAAGCTAGGATAATACGATGTATACTCTATTATGCTTCCCGAGTAATGTAGCGTATCTAGGTCTTAGGAAGAAGTACCGCCTAAGTCTTAAGAATGATATGCCACCTCGAGATAAGTAATTATTGTACCAAATAAACAAACTGTAGGATATTGGATATCATAACACAATCAATGATTTAGGGGTTGGCCTACTTTGTAGAGAGAGAAAGTGTGTTCTAGTGAAAGAAACTACACCTTAAGTGTGTGTATTATGAAATGATCAACCAACCCCTTCTTATGGCTGGAAAGGGGTATATATACATGAGTTTTGTGCCCCTAAGTGGGCTATAGAGTGGTAAAGACCCGGCCCAACACCATAAGTCATACGGTAATTAAACGATTACTATTAAGGCTACGAGTTAACCTATGCTAGACATTACACGGGGTGACCGAGTCTTTTACATGGATTTTCATAATCCTAACAATACCCCCCTATGGGAGGTCACCTCAAAAAATACAAATCGAATCCTAGCTATCTTTGAGTTGATCTTTGACTCTGGCTCATAGTCTTTTGATTCTTCAAGATTAGTCTCTATACTGCAAGTAGTGATCTTTGAGCTTTGTTCCTTAGACTTGTGTGATCTTTGAGATTTCTTTGAAATCATCATCTACAGTAAATCTCTTAATCATCCTTGTTGTGGAGTATTGCCTTCATGTGATGTTGTGACCTTCAGACCCGCATGCTCACACTTTTCTGGATCATAATAGCATGCATCAGAGTTGCGGAAGCTGTGTTGTAGGTCATTTAGCTATCATCATGTCTTTGATAATGAGTATGAAGTGTGAGCATAGGGCTGTGAATTGACATGTCTCTTATCATTAGTTGCTACTGTCTACCGTCAGGAATTTCCTGCAAGAAATTGTTAGTGATAAACAAACGAAAGTGTCTTTGTTCACTTTCGTTGAATAAGGTTGCAAGAACCACGGTTCCCCGTTATTCAGTATAAATACTGCCTGTGATCAGGTAGAATTCCGAAGAATCTCCTTGACAGGGTTTCGCAGCTGCGCTAGCCGTTCTCAAACCGGAGCGTCTCAAAGTAGACAAAGCACGGAGTGAGTGAACCAGTGAATTAAAACCCACTGATTAATGAAAAATTGATTTGAACATCAGTCGCGTATCACTCAGAAAAGAGTTTTTGTGACACGTCGACGGTTTTATATCATAAAATCAAATTTCATCAGAAACTCATTTGTTTTGAAAGACAAGCACAGTCAATGTGCTCGAAAATCAGTTGTTGAGCACATCGAAAGGTTTTTCAAAAACTATTCGTCAATTCACTGCCTGGAACAAGTTTGATTCATAAAGAATTGCACCATCGTTGCTTTCCATTTGTCACAAGTTTAATCCATAGTGGATCTCACATGTCACCTACCAAGAGCTTGTTAGATGTTGGCTCTAGAAGGATTTCCATCTTCATTGTGAGTACTTTCGTATCACTCGGATGTTCTGGCAATACCACGAGGATAATGCGTAGGACTCTTAAAATCTTACTTGAAATCACAGTGTGTGATGAGCAAGCGTAGTTTGTATTAGTGTCCTAGCGAGATTTATGGATGATCTCATGGCTCTAGACTCAATAGTGCACTTTTGGTTTTAGTAGTCGGAGGCTGGAGCAGACTGCCACCTTTTCAATATCATCTAACTCGGAGTGAGAGAGACGATAGAAATGTATTGATCTCCGTGAGAAATGAAACAAGAATCCTTTGAGGGATCTTGAGTGGCTAGGGAGGGTTGTGCAGCGTATCACTGGGTCCATGATACTTGTCTTCAATGTCAGCAATCAACCATGTGATTCTGACAGCATATGTAGTGACCCGGTTTCTGCCTAATGTTTAAGGAGGGCTGCTTTCTTTTCACCCTTTATCTTAACATTTCTTTTTCATTCTTCAACCCCTTCAGTGCTTACCGAGACTTCATTACTAGTACCTTGTTGGGTATGTTCCAGTACTAGCTCCATCTCAGTTCGCACTATTCCCTTATTCTCACATTACTCCTTTTGTAATCATACCTAAGGACTTCTACACTAACTAGTGGATTGTCCTTGGGTAGATCCCTCCGGCTCTGGCAGGATCAAGTATAGTGTTGCTTCCATTTGAGATTAACATGATTTTAGACTAGGTTATTGCTAATGGTAAAATCTGAACAATAATTATTTTCTCCACACATCGTTAGGCCTAATGTTTGATGTTAACAAATTTATGTTAGTGTTGGTCCCCTTGAATGTGGATATACACAGAGGTTTTAATCAATTTTAAACTAATTCATCACATTTCATGCAACAAGTAAGTATTAAACACCAGATAATATAAAATAAACAGATATAATGAACAAGTTTAAAACACACAAAAGTAACTTTTCAACTTATAGGTTCATATTAGAATTAAATAAAAAATCTATGACTCACATTGCTTGCAGAAAAGCAAAGTGAGTTGAAGGACAATTAGGTGTGATCTCCTTCAAACTTAAAATCTCACCAAAGTATATGTATAATATATAAAACAAGTATCTCGACGTAGAACTAAAGCTTCAGCACTACAGTTCTATTTAGTTTTGTTTGAAGATAAATGTTCTTAATATGTGTTTTTACATTAATTGAAATGTGGTAGCATTTTCACCTTCTCCCTTACATCTCTTTTCCTATTACATAAGCAAAGGATTTAGATTTAGTATTACATACTAAAGTTTAACCTAGTACAAATGGCATACATTAAATGTCGTAGTTAAATGCTACCCTTTAAGCACGCATGCTATTAAGAGTACAGGTATATCCTTTAAGATAGTCGTTGTACTTCTATACCAACTTTAGAAGTTATTCATTCCTAGAGGTGTGGGCTCGGAGAGGTGCGAGAGTAGAGATTCTTTGATATAAAGAAATCTTTTTCTTTGCCTTGTACACTTTCTAGAAGAGAAACATTTGTTTCTACTTTTTCTAAAGGATATCGACATCTCGTCACCTTGGAGTTTGTCAACCAGCTAAACTGGAACTCTTGCTAAGGCCATACTTTAATTTTCCGTAACCCTACAGAAGAACTGAATGAAGATTACTTGATCTTTCTTAAGTACCCGAAGAACTGAAGGTTAATGTCCTTCACAAATAAGACAACTGAATTGTCATTAGCTTCTTTTAAAACTAGGTACTTTATGTTTTTAATATCTAATGAAACTGAAGGCTCAGACAACGTGACCTTACAATCTCCCCCTATTTGGAATAAAAGACAAAATGCCGAAGTTAAAATCATAGTAATTAAGCAAACAACTACTTCTACAAAACTTATAAAATTAAAACAAAATAAACTGATCACCATTCATATTAACTTACATTCGATTAAAATACAAAAGATAAAGTTATCTTACAAAAGATTATAATCATCTATTGCCTCACATATGCTCAATGCCCTCATTTGCTTAAAGGGGGATTCAGGTTTTCCTTGTCAACTTCAGCAACGTAAAATGGAACTGAAAAATCCTAACATGATCATCATTGCAGGGCTCCTTGGTAGAAGTCTGAAGAATATTTCTTACACATTGTATAACATGTCATTGTTGAAATCTTTAAAGTCTCAAGGGTGACAAAGTCTAAACTTTAGATAACAGAGTTAACAAGATCATCCCAGACATGGTTCATTAAGCATCCTCACCCTAGCGTTGGACACGACATCTGCCAATTACTGAACTGATAATTAAACTTCTATTGGTTCCAAAGAAGTCATGAATATTATCATCATCAGTTTTCTCTTCTTTCACTTTGCAAGCCATTCCAAAGCTTGTCAAGAGTTTACTTGATACAATAAGGTTTTGCTGAATTCAATCCCCAGTTTAGCTTCAGTTTTATTCAGATAATCCATTATTTTCTTGATTTTTTTTTCTCATAGATGGGTAGAACCAGCCACTTCTTTTCTGCTTGACAAACCTCATACCTCTCTCCATTCACTGAGATGTAATGTCACATGGCTTTGAAGTCCAGAATGACTTCAATCTTTCCATCTTTCCCTATAACCTTTAGTGTAATAGGCCCCTTTCTTGTAACACATCACATTTGTGATTTTTGACTATACCTTTTTGTTAGCAATTTTGTCCCAGTATTTATCAGTATACTGTAAAAAACAACTCGCTATGTACTAACTTGTCACCACCTCAAAGAACAAACAATCAATTATTCTGCTTTAACCACTTCCTCTTGCTTCTTAGCCATCTCAACTTTGGTTGTTTCGTAAAGCCTCTTTTGTTCTTTAATTTGATGTGCTGTTAAATGCATATGTTCACCCTCTTCATATACAACACGTTCACAAAAAAATCATTTCTTTACTTCTAGAAGATTCAACCATTCTGAGAGGCGCAGTCAAATGGCTTTCTTCATCAACACTTCTCACTCTCATAACCCCTAATCTCTCCAAGCATCTTTAAAGAGATATAGCTTTCTTTACCCCATTGTCTGTTCTTCGATTAGCTCCCCCATCAGTTCTGAGGAGGATCTTTGGGGAACTAAAGAGGAAGGGTGACTAAAATTATGTTGTTATGGAAGTGATGATTGATGGAATGATTGATTTTTAATTTCACGATGTTCGTTCTGTTGGTTTCTTCGGTTTGTATTGTTCAGCTATTTCCTTTTCAGCATCTTTTTTAGTTCTTTGTTTGAATAGCTGAGTGATTGTAGCTTGTTTTGTATTCTTCTCCCCCTTAGCAGGGTGAGTGCTAGCTTAGCCTACTTAAGGAACACCTTAACCACTAGCTTTATAAGATGCTTGCTCAACAGCTTGTGCAAACCTGTCCAAGGCTTCAGTTACCTTGGAGAGAAGACTTAGAAGAGCATCCAAGGTTTGACCTTAGCCTGAATAGAGGAAACTTGGCCTGGTATAGAAAGAAATTTAGCTGGAAGTTCCCATTGAAGAGTCTTCAATTCAACTACTTGAGTGGTAAGACTGGAGACAGTTGAAGTAAACTTCTCCAGCTTGCTAGGAATTTCTTTCAAATCCCCAAGAATTTCAACTTCCAATTTCTCTACATACTTTTTTAACTCCTTGATCTCCCTAGATAAATCATTGAACTTTGGAAGGAGCTCTTTTAGCTCAGTTGGTAATGACATATGCTGAAATCATGAGAAGTTAAAAGTGTTGACAGTTAAGGTTTAAAGGATTTTATCAGTAGCCCAGTAAGTTGTTCCACATTTGGAAATAAAGGTTGAGCTTTGAACCAAGCAGCTTCAGCTTCAGCATATTCCCTTTCTTTAACTAGCTTAGAGTTCAAGGTCTAAAGAATATGCAATTGTTTGCTCTGGCTCTTAAAACTTCATGAATGTCTTTCGAGATTGAGAAAGAGAAATCCTAAGATTCTTTAGATTCTTTAGTTTTCATTAGAATGAACCTTTTCAACAACCTATCTTTTCAGCAGTGCACTTTTTCCTCATCAAGCACTTGAACAATGTGGGGTTATCATCTTCAAAGGGAGATCCAAACCATAAAATCACAGCAAACATTCTGCATCAGCTTAGACAAGTCCTCCAGTTTGATTTCTTTCTTTGCATCATCGGAGCTGGACAGGTCTGGAAATGTGTTGAATTCTTCCTCAGCATATTCAATCTCCTTTTTCAATAATTTTGCTCAACCCTAATATTGGCAGGCTTAGTAGGGACCGTTTCCTAGCCTATCACTACAGATTTGAAATTCTCTACAAGAAACATGTGGTTATACCTGCAATATATTACAAATGAAAAAAAATTGGTTCTTTTAACATTACCTTGTTGTTTAGATACTTAATCATTAGGATCAAATTTGCCAAGATCAACTTTAGCTGTAAAATCTGTTAAAACATCATGTCCTTATGCAGACTCATAGTAGAAATCCTAAGTAAATTATTGAATAAATATGGCGTACAATATAAGATGCATGACAATACCACTATGAGTGTGAGTGGTAGGCATCCTTCTTCAACTATTGACGCCCCTAAAGATGTTGGGCCATTAGTTGCTTGCTAGACCTTTTTATGCATTCCAGCAACCACGGGTGTAGAAGTTGGAAGCAAGCTTAGGTTCAGGTCCTTGGCAGAACTAGACTGAGTTTCTTTTAATGAATGGCCAGTTTAGGATCTAGTGTCCCCTTTTGAGGAGGAGACACTTTGGCTGCCTCTATCTTGGACTAAGGATGATTATATAAAACATAAATTAACTCTTTCTTTCTTCCGTCTAGAGACTTGGCTCCAAGCTTTTAACCCATGGTAACCTTCTTATCACTTTTAAAGGAGGTTTAGTGAGCGCTTTGAATTCCATAGGTTCATCTTCACTGCAAATGAGCCAACCTGAGTGGGGTGAAGGGAAGTCATTCACCTTGTTTTTCTTTAGTACCCAGTTGTGAACACTGAAGACTTGAGTGGGGTTGAGAGTTACACCATCATTTCCATAACCCTCCATTTTGTGTTCTAATAACAGAGATAAAAACCTAAGTAAAGGGATAACTGCTTTCTCTAGATTACATATTCACTATTAAGAATCCTCTCAAATCAACTTAGCATAAGCTATGTTAACCTCATTTTCAAGACAGTAAAGGATAATAGCATCTTTGTTGGTTATTTAATCAAATCCCCCGGTCTTACCCCCTAGACATTGAATGATTTGAGCCATTAATAGCCTCCACCTAGGAGGAAGAAGACTCTTTCTAAGAGTTCCTTGGCTTTTAACTGCCTTCTCCATACCTAATTATTAGAACCATTTGTCCTAACAATTTCCATAGAAATGGTGCAACTATAATCACTAGAATAAATAGGCTAGTAGTGTGCCCGCAATGGCAATTAATTAGCTATAAATACACTAAACAGCCAAACTATAATATACTTCGACCCTAAAATTAATTACCCCAACTCACCAAATATAACCCCCAGCAGACGTTAAAAACAAAACCTTTGAGTTGGAGCTTATGGCGGCCGTGACCAGAACCTAGACAGTTACTCCTTGTATTGATTTGGTGTTCTAGTGAATGTCAACTGCTAAACAAACATTTAAGATAAAGTCTGAGACAACTTTTAAAGTATAGTCCTGATATTGTATGTTTGAGGTAGAGAAGAAACTCATTGTTGAAGAATATCTAATAACATATAAGGTTAGGGAAAGAGAGTGGTTTTAGAGAGAGAGTGGTTAGATGAACATTTTAGAGAGAGAAAAACATAAAAGAAAATGCATTAAGTGTGTGAAACAAATGACCAACCAACACCCTCTCTAAGGCATAAAGTAGGTACTATAAAACTACCCCTAGTGGCCGGCCGATAGGAGAGCTTTGTGGGCTTTCCAAGGCCTTTTTTGGCCAATTAGGATTTCAAACATTACAGTTGACTAACTACGGGCTTTGTCTAACTATTATTGGGCAAGTGTCCGAGGACTTTTTTTACTGATTCTAACAATCTCACCCCCAAGGAGTCACTACTCCAATTAATAAAAACTTAATCCATTGCATACTCTTCTTTTTACTTTAGCTCTTGACCACGTTAGTCTTCTTTTCTTATCTTTCTTCTTGAGAATATGTGTATGATCATGTCGGTGACTTTAAGCTTGAGCTTAGTTCCTATAACTTGACTTGTATGTGAATATTGATCTTGAGGCTCCTTAGAATCATCAACCAAGCATAATCTCTTTTCGCCATCTTGTAACTTTGTCTCTCTTGAGAACTTGTGACTTTAGACTGACCATGCTCATACCTTTCTTGATATGTTAACTTGAAAAGCTTTATATCTACAAATGCATCTTTGGAGATGTTCTTACTTAACACTTCCGTCTCTTCAAGTAAGACACAAAGTATGGTATCAGAGTAGCGAGGCACAAGCTTGAAACTGTACTTGAGCTTTCAATGATGTCCTTTATATTTGTCAGTCAGGTAATGAGCATGTTGGTTTATGAATCGTTGAGACAGCTGGAATCAAGGTACCTTCACCTCCTATCTTTAATCTATCCTTCATTAAAACAGTTACAATAAGTGAAGGGGACAATAAGGCTTTGTCATTCGCGAGCTCCGTGTTTGGAATGGAAGTAACCTTCGAATCTGTGAGGATTGAACACTGGTGATCAGGTACAGATTCATTTAAGACAAATCTCACTTGACAGGATTCAAGCTTGTAGTATTTGAAATCTTTCTAACAGCATATGTAGTTAGATTCATCGTATCATCATGTCTCATTATCGAACAAAGTCACAAAAGCAGAATAGCACACGATAACGAGTAAACCAGTAAGTTTACAGTCTCACCGATTGAAAAAAAATCAATTTGAAAATCAATCGACGTGTCACTTGCTAAAGTGGTTTTGTGACACATCAAGAGTGTTAATCAATTCAAAAGTTCATCATAACGCAATCATATACTGGAACAAGTTGATTTCTTGTAGAAAACCATCATTTCTTTCAGTTGTCACAAGTTTGATTCATATAGAATCGCACAAGTCACCCACCATGAGCTTGTTTGATGCTGGCTCAAGCAGGATTTCCATCTTTACTGCGATTACTTGAGTATCACTCTGATGTTCTGGCAAAATCACAAGGATAATGCGTAGGACTCTTTATATATTTCTCATTATTCACATTGTGTGAGATAGCAAGCATAATTTTAACAAGTGTTTTAATGATATTTTATGGATGATTTCTTTTGGCTCTAGACTCAATGGTACACTTTGATTTTAGTGATCAAAGGCTGGAGCAGAATGCCACCTTTTCAATACCAACTAACTCAGAGTGAGAAAGTTGATAGAAATGCATGTAATATTCGTGAGAAATGAAACAAAAATCTTTTGAGAGATTCTGAGTGGCTAGGGAGGGTTGTGCATTGCATCATTGGGTCCATGATGTCAGTACTTCAATGATTAGCCAATCTATATTGTGATTCTTGACATCAGATGTAGTAACTTGGGGTTTCTGCCTAAGTGAAGGGGGCATCTTTCTTTTCAACCTCTTATCCTCTAAACTTCTTTTAATTCTTCAACCCCTTCACCTTACAGACTTCATAGCTTGTACTTTGTTGGGTTGTTCCAGTACTAGCTCCATCTGAATCGCCCTCTTTTCCTTTAAACCTTCACTTTTACTCCTTTTTCATATCCGAGCACGGACTACTACACTAATCAAGTGGAATATCCCTGGATTAATCCCCTCCGGTTTTTTTGCTGGATCATGGAATGATACCTAAACCTTTAACCACCCCTTATAACTCCAATACTGTAATTTAAATGGTCGGTCTTTGGTACTTCCACATTTCTTCCAACACGTAACCATTTGCTCCCCTTTTATATGTGGATCGATTAATCGAAAGAGTTTAGCACATATATGGGATAGCGTACACTTGAGATCTCGAAAATCACATCTTACCATATCTTTTAGATCACATTTTCTCCCAATACAAAAAATAAAAACTCTTGATATTTTGGATATCAATTTATTCAAATATAACTGCTTTTGGAGTAAAAAATTTCATATTATCAAACCGTATTATGGAACAATTTTAATGCTCCCCCTCTCATTATTGAGGGTATTATATGGTGTATAGAGGTATGATAAAGTTGAAAAATTTTGAATTTACAAAAAAATTCTTAAAATTCATACTCAAACACTATATATCCTAATTTTTAAGTCCCTACACTACACAGTTTATAGATTCACAAAACATATTATGTACGAGGTTCTAGACCAGAATTATGAGACACAATATGATAGAAACATAACGGTTCTTTGTACAGCACAGTCATCCGTAGTCCTTTCTTAGGAAGTTGTCTTCGCTTCCCCAAAAACATAATCCATTCTGAGTAGATTTAAACCTATCTTGCAAGCCGCCACAAGCAGTCTTGAAGTAAAAATCCCAGATATCCGTAAGGCTCATAATTAACCTATCCAAGAATTTGTATACCGCAACACCAAAGTAATATTAGTCCAATGAAGTCGCATTCTCTCTTCAGGATAGTGATGATATAAATTGAAACACCAAAGTCAACTAAGTCTCAAATGTCACAATTATTCCCTCTAAATAGTCAACATGATAACTCCAAAGTCAACTAAGTCTCGGATGTAGACATTTCTTCCTACAGGATACTGACAATCTAAAGGAATCACCATACCTATGTGTACCTCTTCTATCAAATATATATACTTCTTTTAAGAATAAGCTTAGAGATTAACCGTTTGAGAAAGCATTTATTGAATCAGTAACCAATCTTCTCACGCTTAGAATAAATCTTCTTACATCACGTCCCCTAGTATCTTAATTGATGCATACTTGAAATCGTGTTCGAAGAATTAATAAGCTTAAATCTATTCTGTGATAATCAACTTCAAGGCATTTAAAACTATGAAAGTATTTCCAAGCATTCCTAAGTCTTTTACAAACTATGAGGTGTTGCCAATATTGATCGTCTGTAGTTTAAAGCCTGAAATCACTATGTCTCAAAGTGTAAATAAGTCCCTAAAGTTTGAAACAAATGACATCTAAAGCACTTGTAGTTAATATTAATGTACTCCCCCATGCAATAGTTATCCCATTATCAAAAAACTTTATTCAGTTTATTCCGTAACTTATTTGAGAGACCGTTTAAAAGATTATTTGTTGAGACATTCTCCCCACCAAATAATTACCCGTTTTTCTATTTAAAGAGTTGTTGTCATTGTTTGATGGTCGATATAATCTTTGAAAATCTTTTTGTGCGTACAAAAAACACTGATTCCTTATGAAGACACTTTTTACCAATAAAAATAAGATTATCTCTTATTTTCAACACTTAAATGCACTTGACAGTACACTTATTAGTATTTAGAAGCATAGGTAGTGTTGCAAAGTAAACACAAGCCTTTGCATGTCATAATGTATACCAAGCCCGCTAATAAATTCTTTTGAGCTCAATGAGGTCAATTTTCTATTTTGAAATACTGTAGCCTTTAAGATGATACGGTTTGCTATCTGAAATAATACAAACATTTTTGACATGTTATGAAAAACTTTTGAACTTTCTGCTCGAACTACATTTACCGCCTCGTATCCATTTATTAAAAGACATTTCTAAACTATGAAATGTTATCGATTTCAGAAGACATGGCCCATTCAACCTCTTTTTATATTTTTCTCATTTTTTTTACTAATTCTTTATCCTTTTGGTTTTAAAAGATTTTTATATTTTGGTTTTTATAAAGGTTTTCTAGAAATGGAAAAAATCGATTTGTTTTTCTGGTTTTTAATATTTATACATATTATATACAGGATATTTGAATAGCTACCACCACTATTCGTCAGCTTCATCTGCCAATTGTTTCAGGGTCTTCAGCATAAAACTTCGCATTCCTAGCTTGTGATACGAAATCAATCTCATCTGCCAGGCTCTTTACAGTGAAGATTCGCGTCCCGCTAGCTGATACTCCGTATTGACAAAGTAAACCTCTACTACTCGTTCAAAACTTGACTCATCTATGAAGTAGAAATCTGATGTCAATATGTCTTTTGATCGAGAAATGTGCACATTGTTGCACGTAAGGCACATAGCGCTTTTGTTATCACAATTACATTGAAATTTTATTGAGAAATCCAAGGCCATAGTCGGAAGCTGTGATCTCATCCAAAGACATTGATCACAACAGCCAACAAGCGAAATATATTTCACTTCCGTACTAGGATATCGCAGCGCTTTCTGCCATTTTGATGACCAGACTTAACATGTTGTCCTCCAATACTTGATACTTCCGATGTCCTTCGTCTAGTAAGTCTTGGCAACCCATATGAACCAGGTTCTGCATAAGCTGTTAGAGCATAAAAATCCTTTGGATACCAGAGTCCCCTATTAATGGTTCCTCGTATGTATTTAAAGATTCTTTTTACAACATGTAATGCTTTTTTGTAGGCTTGTGCGATCCCAGGCACTGCATACAACAAATGTTAGGTCTGGTCTACTGGCTGTAAGATACATAAGGGTGCCAATCATTCCACGATAGTGTGTAGGATCCATGGCTTTACCTTATGTATCTTCATCCAGTTTGGATTTCTCCACCATGGGAGTATCTACGAGGTTACAAGATTCCATACCATATTTTTTCAAAGATTCTAGAGCATATTTAGACTGGTTTATAAAGATGCCTCTAGGACTTTGTGAAATCTGTAGTCCTAGAAAAAAATGATATCTTGCCCATTATCGACATCTTAAACTTTGAACACATTATTTTTGAAAATTGGTCACATAGTTCAGGTGTAGTAGACGCAAAAATTATATCATCAACATAGATTTGTACCAGGTTAATATCTTTGCCTTGTCTTTTAATGAAAAATGTGGGATCCACGGTTCCTTTAGAGAATTCCTAAGAGAGTAAAAACTTTGACAATAGATCATACCACGCGCGAGGAGCTTTTTTCAACCCATAAAGAGCATTCTTAAGCTTGTATACATGATTCGGATTGTCTTGATCCACAAACCTATCCGGTTGGCTGACATAAACTTCTTCATGCAAAATGTTATTCAAGAATGCCGTCTTAACATCCATTTGGTAGAATATCATATTCATGTGAGTAGCATATGCGAGGAAAATTCGAATAGCATCAAGTCTAGCCACTTGGAGCAAAAGATTCCTCAAAATCAATTCCCTCTTCTTTGACAGTAACCATGAGCACAAAACAAGTCCTTGTTCTTTAGAATTCGTCCTAATTCATCAAGTTTCACCTTGTAGATCCATTTTAAAGTAATAACCATCACTTTGTCTTGACGAGGAACGAGATCCCAGACTTCAAGACGTTTAAATTTATTCAACTCCTCTTGCATTGCTTCAATCCAACATGCTTGAGTTCATGCGTCTTTATTAGTTCTTTATTTTAAACTATGTAAGAAAGGTATCTAGTAACAAAATAAGGCTGTTCCATGAGTTTGAGTCTTGTGGAAACAGGTCTTTCGAGTTCACCGATGATGTTGTCTAAAGGATGATCCTTGGTCCATTTGGTAACGTGTTCTGAGTTTGGAGCAGTAGTTTACACAACAGTAGGAATTACATCCAAAGAAGAAGATGCTTCAGAATCTTTTTCTGGAATTAAAATACCAAAGAACGGATCACTTTTCATGTGTACAACATCTAAGTCATGATTGTCTTCTTCAACATCGTTAGGAATGATATGAGATTGAGTTTCGAGTGTTGTTTGAGAGTTACTAGGTGATGGTGCATCTTGGTCAACTGTTGTTGAGGAAGGTGAATCGGTTGATGCAGCGGGTTCTGGAGAAACTACTTCAATAAATGGAGCAATGACTTTAGGGCTGACGTGATCAACACTAGTGTAGGAGTTGACGTAATTCATCAAATAGACGTTTAAACAAAAGATCCCCAATCATTCTTAAAGGAGGTACAAACAGTGGTTGAAGGTGGAAGGTTTGGCAAGAGTCCTGAACTGATTATTGCAGGAGTCATTTCATGAAGTGCGGGTCCTGAACTGCTGTGTTCAGAAGCCATCACCGTCAGCTCATCAAAATCTACATGAATTGTCTCAATGATTCGTCTGGTACGTCAGTTGTAAATTTCGAATGCTTTTCTTGTGGCATAGCCAATTGAAAATACCAAATCTCAGCCTTTGGTTGTAACCTTACCCAAGTTCTTACTATCATAATGTCGTATAGCAGAGTGGCACCAAATACATAGAAAAAAGATAAGTCAGAAGTTGCATTAAAAAGCTCATATGGTGTTTTGCCATGACAAAGACGTATGATGGAACGATTTTGGGTGTAACATGCGGTAGCAACTGCTTCTGCCAATAAGAATAACGGAGCTTTTTCATAAATCAACATTGTGCGGGCAGCTTCAATTAGCATACAATTACGTCTTTCAACGACACCATTTTGCTGTAAAGAGCGAGCAACAGATGTTTCATGAGAGATGCCCAACCTTTCTCATAATATTCCGCAAAGTTTGATTAACAAACTCAGTTCCATTATCTGTTCTGATTCATCATACAGGTACTTTAAGCCACACTTGGATCATCTTGAGAAACTTGATTATGAAATTTGGAGCTTCATCTTTTGACCGTAAGCACTTTACCCATGTAAATCGAGAGTAATCATCAACAATGACGAGGATATACTTCTTTCCATTAACACTTGCGACACGCATTGGCCCACAAAGATCCATGTGCAAAAGATAGAGTTTTTCTTGGTTGGTGTCTTTAGATTTAGGTTTGTAGGGTTTCTTCTAGCTTTTGCCCATTGCAAAAGCAGAACACAGATGGTCCTTTTCAATTTTAGGCCTTTATAGGGAGACCTCGAACAAGACCGTTCCTAAGCTAAATGGTTGATTGCCACCAAAGTTCAGATGAGATAGACTCGAGCCATAGCAGGAACTTAGTCAGAGGCCTTTGACAAGAGACATATAGGAGAGGACACCATCATATCTCCAAGAGACAGAGTATAGAGATTGTTGCCTTGGGATCCAGTCAATAGATCAACGCCTTCTAGATTACGAATGAAGCAGGTGTGCAACTTCAAGGTTCGAATCACAGAATTGTCCAACGGAGAATAAGTTATGTCCAAGTCCTTCTACGTAATAAACCCTTGATATCGTAACATTCCCAATCTGATAATCACCATATCCCAATATCTTTGCCATGTGATAATTTTTGAATTTGACTGTACCCAAGAATTTATTGACGAAATTGGTGAGCTGAGAGCGATCTCCGGTCATATGCTTAGAGCAGCAGGAGTCCAAATACCAGAGAACAATTTGGACAACCTGCATTCATCAAGATAGGAAGATGGAGCATCAGAAACTGGATTCCTCAAGATTGACAGGGATGTCTCTTTGTGTTTAGCAAATATAATTTAAGATCTTAGATTGCTAACGGAACATAGTTTTTTTGATTATCTTAGGCTTCTTTGAGCAAGTAACAAATGTTACTACAGGCTTAGGTGTATCACTTTCTAGAGCAGTTGGATTCCTAAGGGGCACTTCAGCAGTGGTAATCCTAGTTAAAGGGCATGCATTTCCTATATTTGTAAACACTTTTCCTGTTGGTTTCCAAACTTTTCTCTTTGAACCTTTCTTAACAGATTTAGATTTATTACGAGCATTTACATCATTGATAAAATCAAGAACACACAAATCTAAAAGATGATTAATCGAAAGCATGCAACCATTACACGTAACACATAGAAGTTCAGAATTCACGTTAAGTTTAAAATGTTGCACGTTTGCAGTTCCTTTAGGTTCAACAACAGTGTTCTTATTTTTTAAACTAGATTTAACTGTCTTAGGGTGGGCTTCTACTTTATTCTTTTGAGTACTACTTGGTGTTCGCTGAATCTTATCTTTCTTTGTATTGCCTGACGGCTGTAATCCGCTAGCACTAGTAGACGGTTTTACTCCTATAGAAGACACCAATAGGTTTGTTAAAACTAAGTTTTGAGAAGAAGCTGTTTTTTGTGTTTTGTGTTTCCTGAGGATGTGACAGGCTTGTGTGAATTCAAACTCTTTTGTCCTTGTTTCTTTGAGGGTCAACAACCACTAATTTTTCACTTGAATTGTTGATGGCTACAGGGTCGTTTTGTCCGTCTATATTAAGCAACTCCCTGAATTTGTTTTGGTAAACTTACAAAGCAGATGTCTAAGGATTCATTTAGAGGATTTTGTGATTTTCCTTGTTCACTATTTCCTTAAGAATCATAGCTTCTTCCTGAGTGTGCCTAAGGTAATCAGAGTGAGCTGACCTATTGTTTCAACAATCTAGGGTTCAAATATCCCACATCAATCTTAAGCAATCTGGATCAATAGATGGTGTTTGCAAACAACATTATCAAGCTAAATCTTTGTTCCTATCAGTTTCCATTAATACTCCTTTGAGCTTACGGTCAATCCTTGTTCCTGAATTTTTGCATTTAAATCAAAATTTTCCACACACTTTTGTTTGACTTGATTAATTAACACATCACATTGTTCTTTTGATCGAATATGTGCTGGTTTAATCGAGTCATAAAGTTGCTTATAAGTCTGTTTCAAATGTTCATTCTCAGCAATAAGGTTTGACACCCTATGATCCAATTCAA
>BQNB010033008.1:19323-29323 GCA_026074375.1 Tanacetum coccineum | reverse complement strand
AATTTATTTAACAAAATAAAAATAAAAAAAAAAAAAGTAAAAAAAATATAAATTAAATATAAAAAAAAATATAAAAAAAAAAAAAAATTAAAAAAAAAAAAAAAAAAAAAAAAAGAAAAATAAAAAATAAATAATAAGTGGATCCTGATCCTTGTTGTATATTTATAAATGTTTATATTTATTGGTATATAATAAGGAGTAAGAAGAAGCGAGTCAGTCCCATAAAGTCGATGCCCTAAATATCGAATAGTTCACACACTTAAATGTTGGTTAAGGGCATCTCATCACGTTTTGATATATTTCTTATCTTTTGGCATGCTTTGCAAAGTCAGACTAGAGTATGAGTTTCTTTTATGATTGTTGGCCAATAAAATCCTGAATCTAGGACCTTTTTAGTGGTTACGTTCGGTCCATAATGTCCGCCGGTTGGTCCGTGGTGACATTGATCTAAAATGGTTCGGGTTTCTGGTCCAGATACACATCGTTTGATCATACCGTTAGAACATACTTTAAAAAGATAGGGTTCTTCCCAAAAGTAGGGTTTGAGGTCAGGGAAGAAATTGTTTTTTTGTTGGTATGTCATCCCTTTTGGTATAATATCACGCACCAAATAGTTTGCAAAGTTTGCAAACCATGGTTCAGTTCTGGTGTTAATTTCCATAAGGGTTTCTCTAGGAAAGTTGTCGTCAACTTCACTGTCATCACTTGTCTCGTTATTGTCAATCCTAGATAAGTGACCGGCATCAACATTTTCTGTAACTTTTTTATCTTTGATTTCTATATCGAATTCTTTTAGGAGTAGAATCCATCGAATAAGATGGGGTTTTGCGTCTTGTTTTTTAAATAGATGTTTAAGAGCTGAGTGATCAGTGTGAACAATAGTTTTTGATAGGATCTAAATTTGTCGAATGCAAAAACTGCAGCCATAAGTTCTTCTCGATTATGGTGTATTTTTATTGAGCTGGGTTAAGAGTTTTGCTTGCGAAGCAAATTGGGTGATAGTTTTTACCATCTTTTTTACCTAAGACAGCTCCAACTGTGAAATCACTTGCATCACACATAAGTTCAAACAGAAGATTCCAGTTTGGGCTTACGATCACAGGAGCACATGTGAGTTTCTCTTTTAATAATTCGAATGCTTTTTGACATTTATCATTGAATTTGAACGGAGTATCTTTTTCAAGCAGCTTAGTTATAGGTCGGGCAATTTTTGAGAAATCTTTTATAAATCTTCAGTAAAAACTGGCATGTCCTAGAAAACTTCTAACACCTTTGATGTTAGTAGAGGGTGGAAGTTTTGAGATTACGTCGATTTTTGCTTTGTCGACTTCAAGTCCTGCGTCGAACACCTTGTATCCAAGCACAATTCCTTCTTTGACCATGAAGTGGCATTTTTCCCAATTAAGGACAAGATGAGCATCTTTACAACACTGGAGCATTTTATCGAGGTTACTTAGGCATTTGTCGAAAGAGTTCCCAAAGACGGAGAAATCGTCCATGAATACTTCGACGGATTCTTCAATCAAGTCATGAAAGATTGCCAGTATGCACCTTTGAAATGTAGCTGGAGCATTACATAATCCAAAAGGCATTCGCCTATAAGCATATGTACCGAAGGGGTATGTGAATGTTGTTTTTTCTTGATCCATAGGATCGATAGGAATTTGGAAATATCTGGAAAAACCATCGAGGAAACATAAATATTTATTTTCTACGAGTCTTTCCAACATTTGATCCATAAGCGGCAAAGGAAAATGATCTTTTGCGGTTGCTTCATTGAGTTTACGATAATCGATGCATACTCGCCAACCCGTAATGGTTCTTGTTAGGACAAGTTCATCATTTTCATTTTTGACTACTGTAATACCGCTTTTCTTTGGTACACAGTAAATAGGACTAACCTAAGGACTATCAGCAATTGGATAAATAATACTGGTATCTAAGAGTATCACGATTTCTTTCTTAACAACTTCTTGCATATTTGGATTTAACCTTCTCTGTTTTTAGACAATTGGTTTTTTGTCATCCAGAAGTTATATTTTATGCTTGCTGAAAGATGGGCAGATACCAGGAATATCTGTTGTTTTCTAGGCAAATGCTTCCTTATGTTTTTTAAGGACAAATACAAGTTTGCTTTTGTTTTGAGCAGAAAGTTGAGATGATATAATTACCGGAAGAAAAGATTGTTTTTCCAAAAATACATATTCCAAGTTATCAGGAAGAGGTTTGAGTTCGAGATCCGTAGGAGGTTCTTCGAGAGCTGTTTTATAATCTGTGTTGATGGTGATTTTTTCAAATTTTGGTTCTTCTTCATCGACTCAGAGTCATAGTTTTCATTTGAAACCATTGCTATGAATTTATCGAAATCAGAAAAAAATTTCTTATTCAAGAACGGTTCCTTCGATGGAATAGAGGATTTTGCTTCCTTCGTCTAGAAGAGTATCGAAATCTTCTTCTAAGATTTCATTGATAACATCGATACAAAAACAAGTATCATCGTTTGAATAAGAGTGTTTAATGGCAAAGTCAATATTATAGATCATTCATTTAGTCCCAACTCCAAGATTTAGTTGTTTCTATTTAACTCGAATTACTGCATCAGCATTGTGAAGAAAGGGTCATCCCAAAATGAGAGGAACTTTGCTATTTTCCTCCATTTTGAGAATAACGAAATCGGCAGGGAAGGTAAATTTACCAACTACAACAAGCATATTTTCAGCTATTTCAACAGGGTATTGGAATGATCGATCGGCTAATCTTACGCTCATCTTAGTAGGCTTAAGAGTTTCAAGAGATAGTTTCGCATATAAGGAATATGGATAAGGTTAATGCTAGCACCAAGGTCGGCTAAAGCATTACATGAGAAAGTTTTATTAAAGTTGCACGGAATAAGGAAACTTCCTGGGTCTCCAAGTTTAGGTGGAACTTTGTTTTGAAGAATGGCAGAACTGTCATCGCTTAGGAAAGCGGCAGAAATTTGTTTGATTTTGTGTTTGTTGCTTATTAGTTCTTTGAGAAATTTGCCATAGTTAGGCATTCCGGCTAAGACGTCGACAATAGGCACGTTGATTCGAACGACTCGAATCATGTCGAGGAATTTTCCGTACTAGGCCTCCATTTTTTCTTTTCTAAGGCGTTGAGGATATGGGATCTTTGGTTTGTATGGTTTTGGTAATGGCGTTTCTTTGACTAATTTTGGAGGTTGAGTTTTTGTTGTTGTGTTGGTTCATCGTCTTCATCATCGCTATCGAAGTTGATAGAGTTTTCAGAATTGTTTTGTTGATCATTTGGGTTATCTGGTGGATCATAGGATTTACCACTTCTTGTGAATACGGCATTCACGTTCTCATTACGAGATTACGATGGTTGATAGGCTTTAGAATTGTTACCTCGTAGGTTTGGTTGAGTGTTGCTTGGAAGAGATCCAGAAGGTCGACCAAATTGCTTGTCAGCAAGTCTGTCGAACTTAGTTTCAAGGTTTTGGATTAAAGCTTGATGATTTTTGGCTACTGTTTCGAGTTGAGTTTTTAGGTCCATGAATGTTTCTTGACAAAAGCGTTTGTTGATTGCTGAGATTTCATGAAATCGTTAAATTGTCTTTGAAGATCATAGGATTTATCATCGGTGTTAGATCGGTAGTTGTCTCGATTGTAATCATTCCGTCCGCTTGAACGCCAATTATCGAGATTCGAGTCTCGGTCGCGGTAATCATTATAAAAACGAGTCTTACGGAAAGTTTGCATGATTTTAGCCTCTTCTTCACGGGACATAGGTGTGTCATCATCGTCAAGATTAGGTGTTGGTTGTTTTGCACGAGATTGGAGTTCTTTGTACTGAGCATCCATTTTTATGGTCATGGCATCCATTCGGGCTATAATTTTATCAGTGTCGGAATTACTGTTACCTTCATCGGCGAAAGCAACGATTTTCTTAAGAGATGATTTGGTTTTTTGATTTTTAGCCCAGTCGAGCTTGAATAAGACTTTATCTTCGAGAAGCTGATAAGCTTGATTTTGTGTTTTAGAGAGGAAATACCACCAGCTGCGACATTTAGAACTTTTTGGATTATTTCATTGAGACCATGATAAAAGATTTTGATAATATTTCCTTTAGACAGATTATGACCATGGCAATTTCTGAGCATTTTCTTCATACGAAGCCAAGCATCGGTTAGAGATTCATTTTCATGTTGAGAAAAAGCACGGATTTCTCCGAGGAGTCGGTAAAAAAGAGTTAGGGGAAAGAATCGGCTAATGAAAGCGGTTCGAAGTTCATCCCATGTTTCGATAGTTCCTTCGTTGAGTTCCAACCATGTTTTTGCTTCTCTATTGAGTGATAGGGGAAACATCATTAGGCGGACAACTTCATTCTCTGTATCTCTGTATTTAAACATATCGTAGATTCCGAGGAATTCATGAATGTGTTTATGAGGATCGGTTTTGGTTCTACCATAAAATTGGTTTCCTTTGACGAGAGTCAAGTGGTTACCTTTAATGGCAAATTTGTTAGCAGTTTTAGGAATAGTAATCGCGGAACCAAGAGTCGGAGCGACAACACGGTCGGCAGCCCACATGAGTTCATCATCCATTGGATCATAATTTCGAAGAATATCAAGAAAGTAACAGAAGTAATTGATGTTGAGAATTGGCGGATAGACAACTCTCGGGTGTTGAAGTGGGTTGTTTCTTTGATCGGATGGAACTCTTCTGTTTCGTCGATGAAGTCTTCGATTCAAAGTACGTTCAGGTTCGGGTAATGGTTCAACAAGTTTATAATTGGAAGCACGTGTATGCATCCAAAGGAGAAATTGTTTGGGTCAGTTTGCCAGAAAACTATACGGCGATTTTTAAAAAGAGGAGGAGTTAAAGTAATTTTCCAGACTTGACTACAGAAAACCTTAAAAATCCCTAGCAGCGGCGCCAAAAACTTTGATGTGTTTCAAAAGCTTTAAATTTATAATGACTGAAAATACCAATTTTATTATAGGGAAACACACGGGTAAAAGTATAACCCACGTATATAGTATAATCTTTTTTAGGTAAGACCACGTCGTCCACATGGATTTGAGTAGTAGTCGAATAATCAGAAAGAAAATAGACTTTAACAATTTTATAACTTTTATTTTACCAGTGATAATAAAGATGACTACTCGGATATGTGAAAATAATTTATAAGTAGTGGTAATGATTAAGACCTCGAAGATGGAACTTTAACTTATAAAAAAGGATTTCTCGTTAGAAAACTTTTTCACAAATTAACTTAAGACTTATATTTAGTTGGCTAGACCAGATGTGTCACTCAAAATTATATCAAAGCTTATTTTGTTTATCAATTTACGAAAGTGGATTTCTCGACACAAACGATAAAAACCATAGACAAATCTTTAAAACCATATAGATCATAACGGGTCTTTCGACCTATACCGATATGATTATAAAATCTAAGTTGATAAGCAAAACCGTCAAGATAAAATATAATAGGGGTGCAACATAAGCTTGGGATTAATGAGATCACAATCATACCAAACACTTATTCATTATCATAACTTCACCGAGTAGTCATGAGAGAATTAGCCTCTCATGGCTATGTAGTTCATAACATAACTTGATTCAACAAGAAACTTCATTATTTCAATAAACTAAGATGGTATTCTTTTTCATTCTTGGTTGTTTGATCTTAAATCTTCAAAAGGTGTGGTGTTTATTCTTAGGAGAAGGGTTGGAAAGGGTTTAGGATATCATAAGGGTGAGAGAGAGTGTGTGTGATATGAGGGAAATGAGTATGAAGAGATGATTTGTGGTGAAAATTCATCTCCTATTTATAGGCTGATTTTGGGGTAAAAGTGTGACGCACAATTTTATAAGTGCGGCGCACTTGGGTGTTAATGCGCCAGTATTTATAACCTCATTTAATTTTTGTATCCAGATGGGAAGTGCGGCGCGCAAAGAAATTTGTACGGCGTACTTAGGGAGTTAATGCACTATTTTGACTTAGTCTTTAATTCTTTGACTTTGAGGAGAAGTGTGGCGCATATTGGGTACGTGCGGCGCACAATTGCACTTTTCAGCTTGAGACTTTATCTTTTTCTTGTATCTTGATTTCCGAAGTGTATAAGTACTTGATCTTTGTTTGATTTAAGCTCGGGATGTCTTCAAGTCAACCTGCAAGTATTTCATGCTATTAAGTATCGAAAGTTCCCGAGAAATGATAAAATATGTATAAATACCGCCACCGAAAACATGTATAATTTAGGCGTTATTAGTGGAACTCATCATCGATGGTGAACCTCAATCCTCCAAATATAATCGTAAGCGGAAATCTAATGAAGAAATTAATCATTATTCAAAAGATATTAATTCTCATTATATGTTCCAATTACAAATTTCGAATCATGAACATAATCGAGAATAGAATTTTATTAGATAACGAAAATATCAATAAAATGACCATAGATATTTTCTAAATCTACATGTACAATCATATGTGGTTATAACATGAAATTACGAAATAGATTGAATAAGACGAAAAGAATAATCATCGAATTACAGCTCACACTTGTGTTGACGATGTTTTATTACGTCTAAATGTTCATAATATTTATGTTGTTAGCAATGGTCAAAAACATGCTAAAAGTTAACACACTCCAAGTAGGATCGACTTTGTTGAAATTTCATCGGGAAATTCATGACAACTTCCACGTTATGCTCAAAACTTTGATGTCAAATCAGAAAATTTAAACACACACTCCCTATAACATATACAAGATACTCCAATTACCAAGACATCAACACTCTCCCTCAATTTACTCAAAAATCAAACTCTGTCTGTTTTTAGACCCCTTACGGATCTACGGATCCAGCGTAGCGAGATCTCTATGTCTATTTGGTGGATCCGTGTCTTAGGCAGACATACCCTACATTTAAATTATTGGACCACTTGCTTCTTCTCCTCCAATAACACACCTCCATCTAACTTTGTTGCCACCCAAGATTGCACTTCCCGCCAAGATCATTTTAAGCCATAATTAATATAGATACATCCCTTTCAATTCACTAACAATCTCCATTGTAAGTTTCTCATTTCATTTTTTACAATTTGAGTTATAATGTTGCATCTTTTTACAAAAACTAAGATTTGAGATAGTAGATTTGTTCTCATTTTGAAACATATGAATTTGGTCTCTAAAATTCACATTTTTCATCCTAAGAATGCATGATAAACATTAAAGCATAAACTTATTTTAAAATCCCAAATCATATTTTCAACCAATTTATTTGATTGAATATAAAGCATACTTGCATTGTTAAATACAAATTAAAAACGATTTTTATTTAGATATGATGCTTTTATGAATGATCTATCAAGACATACAACAAATGTATTATCTTGACTCATTCGACTTGGAGATAAAGAAAAAATAGTTGTGCAAAAGTTCATTCATATATACACAAATTATATATACTATGAGTATCAAATCGCACTTCTACATAACTTTTTCATACTAACCCACTTACATGACATTTATACAAGTAGATAAATTATTAATTAATAGGTCTAATTATGCTTGAAATGATGAAACCCGATTACAAAAGAACCAAAACCTACATACCAAAAATTCATCGTCTAAATTCCATCCCAAACGATGTCAAAAGTTCTTTCAAAGCTCTTCAAAATCGTTTTATCCATGAAGGAAGACACACCGAATCATCCTTTACTTTTGGAAACGACATAGTCGAACAATTCAAAACTAATCAATTTGATTGTCTCCTAACTTTGAATGGTCAAATTTGCCCATGCTTCATCATTGAATTCTATCGTAACTTTCAACTCATTCGCAATGTGAATGACATGTCTCTCTTTATTGGTTTCACTATTAGAGATGAAAGTTTTGTCATGACACTTGAAAATTTTGGAGAAATCCTACAAATTCCTAGTGAAGGAACTTGCATCTTTTCTAAAGAAAGCTCATTTGATCTCCTTACTCCAACTCAAGAAAAGCACATCTTCTATCAAAGCCACATTTCAAACATTTTAAACATCAAAAGGAGTATCTTCGTGCCCTAAAATGGTAAAAATCACTCAAACTCGAGTATCATTCGTCATGATGAACTCCTTCACAATATAAAAGATACTCATCCTTTGTGAGAATGTCATTTGTCTTGACGCTCACAAAAACTCCATAGATGCATGTTCTGCCATCATGCTCTATCATCTCAAAACATGTCAAAAATTCAATCTTACATACTTCATTGCTCACAAGATTGAAAGTGTCAAAAATCGAGTAGATTGTCCCTTACTTCTTTACAAGCATGTTCTCGCAAAATATCCAAAATTGTTTTGTCCACATTCCAAACTACATTTCATTCTAGACTATCGTGTGATGAGTTCCATCAATAGCAAAAATGGGAAAGATTGAGCTAAGGATGAAGAAGCAAAACCACTATGCTCAATTCGCCTTTATTGACTAAAAGTACCAATCAATCCATTCCCTTGCTAGGATGTTATCAAAGAGGGGCATTGGCCAATCAATGGTAGCTTATTAATTAGGAATCTTAGATAATTATCTAAGGACATTATGATGCTTGTATGCTTGCCCTAACTATGTGCAAAACTATGTTATTTTGCGTATTGTGTATGTTAATTGAATGATATTTATGCTTTAGTAGCTTAAAACATATATCCTTTAGATTTTTTAGTGTTATAGCACTTCCTGGTCATTTTTACCATCTCATGAATCCACGAATCTAGGAAGCCTAGATCTGATCCTCATTATGGTGGATCTATGTACAAATCTAATGACTGACTTTACCTCTATTTCTTTCATCTTTTATTTCTATATTCAAAATTTCAAAGATCTTGATCTTTTGGATAAAATACATCCTCTATATAATCTAAGAACCTCTGTATCAATGCATACACTAAATCCTCTATATAACAACCATACCTAAATCCATTCACGCTCCTTACTAAAATGTCTAGTTTATCTAATGATTCAACACCTACACTTAAAAGGAAAATCATACAAGAACATCTCACAAAACACAACTCTAACCAAAATAATTCAAACAACCCTCGTCTTGAAGTCTTGGAAGAAAGACTTGCACATATCCATCACTTGACATGTCAATGTTGTAGTAACTCCCAAAGTGAAATCAGACTACTACTACGAGAAATGCATCTCATGTTTGAATACATACAAGAACACACTCCACAAAACCACAAACCTTCCTCACACAACAAAATGGATCAATTGATCCCAAAACCCAATTACGACCCTTATCGCATTACATGTAGATGTTGTAACAACAAAATAGAACAACTTCAATGCCTACAAGAAGGCATTCATTTCATATACTCTTACATCCAACACCACCTTGGATCTTCATCCAACCCATCATACTTTCCGCACTAAAACCACCTTGGTGTTTTGCCAACCCTACGGATTATATAGGAGAAATAAATTTATCCCAATATTTAGGATTATTAGTTGTTGTTTTTAATTGTTAGCTTTTATAATTTTTCTAGTTTTTTCTTTTTAGATTATTTTGGCTAAATGCCCAATTTTATGTTATTTCCCTTATAATGGAATTAATGTTATCAATTGTTGTGTTGTGATGATGGTGGTTGTTTATTGCTTATATATATGCATGTGTTGTTGCTATATATTGTCTACTAACTTTTTTTGTAGCAAGTCTTCATAGCTCGATTCTTTGGTTCTCTAAGCAAGGGGGAGCATACACCGAGGGGGAGCACTTGCAAATTCGTCTTTATTTTTTTTTTGCATGTGTCACGAAGTTACTTAGCATTCGTCAAAATACGACTTGTAAACCACGCCCCTACAACACTTTTTGCTTTGACAAAA
Source organism: Tanacetum coccineum (assembly GCA_026074375.1). Taxonomy (NCBI): domain Eukaryota; kingdom Viridiplantae; phylum Streptophyta; class Magnoliopsida; order Asterales; family Asteraceae; genus Tanacetum; species Tanacetum coccineum. The sequence continues at coordinate 19,461 of BQNB010033008.1, read as the reverse complement.
AGGGGGAAAAGATATGGAAACTCAACCACTAAATACTTATTTAGTAACTTGTAATAAATATGAGTTTATATTTTGTCATCATCAAAAAAGAGGAGATTGTTAATACAAATATTCGCGTAAAAACGATATTTTTATTTA
>BQNB010033008.1:4084-15695 GCA_026074375.1 Tanacetum coccineum | reverse complement strand
TAAAACAAGTTTATTAATATAAATTAGCCACAACCAAATATTAACGGTTTAAAACTGAAAAATCGAACCGAAAAAACCAAAAAAACAAAAAAACCAAACCGCCAAAAATCGAACGATTTTGGTTTTTAATTTTATAAAAACCGAATATTTTGGTTTGGTTTTGGTTTTAGCCAAAACCGACCTAAACCGAACCGTGCACACCCCTAGACTTTTTGTAAGGATCAGTTTTTGTGTCCTGATGCTTACGTTTACCCTTATTTTCATTATACCTGATGGAGTTGTTATGCTCCACCATATTGACAACTGAAGGTCCAACAACATTGTTGCCTTTTGGCTTGTCACTATTCTGCACCCTGAGGGACTCCTCAATGCGCAGATGACTACCCAACTCAACAAGAGTTAATTCCTCCTTCTTATGTTGAAGGTATGCTTGAAATCTTTCTAAGAAGGAGGGTGTGGAAACTAGAAGGTGGGGTTAAATAGTTTACAGGTTCGTTTTACGTTTTAAAAGTTTGCTTTCAAAATACTTAGATCCGAGTTGTATGTTCAACCAATCAACAATATGAATCAACAATGTAAATATCTAAACTAATACTAAATAACAATGACAACAATATAAAGAGATAGGGAAATGAACAATCAAACCAAGACGCCAAGATTTATAGTGGTTCGGCTACGAAGCTCCTTTTCGCCCTACTCCACTCCCCGAGTATCCTACTCGAGATTTCACTATGTCAACAAGCTCCCTTTAGGCGGAGAAAACCGTTTACACGTCGCTTACGTTATTTTCCGACACTAAGCTAAATGTCGAGTCCTAATCTTAGCTAGAACCAGTCTACCACTTCACAAGCACTACACAATTACAAGATCTACACTATTGGATTTACACATAATCCGAATCACACAATTTCACAAGATAATTAAAATAGAGATTTGATACTTAGAATAAGAGAGGAGAGATCACTTAATACAATTCGTTTCTTGGCGAATACAAATGTTCTTCTCTTTGAGAAAAAGAGATTGGATCACTTAAAACAATATCAAACAATGTTAGTGATCAAGAGATTTAGTGAGAGAAAGAAGGTTTTTAGAGAGAGAAAGAAGACTGGAAAAATTCATGCAAAGAGGTATGTTTTTCTGCCAGAAATAGTGCAGTATTTATAGACAGGATTTCCAACGGCTAGCTGGCGGCGGTCCTGGCGGTCCCAGATATATCTGGGGGCCGCCAGGCCTATAAGGGGGCCGCCACTAGACTACGCTCCTATTTTTGTCTTTTTGTGGGGAAGGTTGTATCTGGTATAGAAGCTTCCATTTTGGGGGGAAAACCAGATTCAAATTTTATTATTTAAATAAAACATTTTCTTTTATTAAAAAGGTATTTTTGTGTATTTATTTTGTAGAAATACTTTTGTGAAAATGTAATGGTTAAGAAAAAATATTTTCTTGATCACTAATCATGCTTAATGATTTGTTTGTACATACCTTAAGTGATCACTAATCTTAGAAATAGAATTTTACGATTAATAATTTGTAAACGTTTATTTTTATCGTAAAAGTTTTTACATTTTGTTATTATCAAAACGTTGAGAGATCGAAAAATATAAATAGCGTTTTTAGACATTATTTGTATTAACAATCTCCCCCTTTTGATGATGACAAAATATAAACTCATTTTGTATAAAATTAAAGGTTTCAAATAATTAATGAGTTTCATTCCATTTCTCTCCCTTTTTGTCGAATTCAAAAAGGATGATCGTCGAATTGTTGTAGAAAGAAAGAAGTCAATGATATCAATACTCCCCCCTTGATGTAGGCTCCCCCTCGTTTGGGTCACCAAGGGAATGATCTTACGAAAATTGTATGCTACAAAACAAAGTTAGAAGTACAAGTGCAAGACAATATATCTAGCTAATGGCAATATCATGACAAATATCTCAAAGTTAATCACACTTCCAACTAACTCATAAAGTGATTTCATTTATCATTCTAATAAGCTCATACAATTATCTTAGATGGCAAGCTTATGATAATACAAGAAAAGATGAGCATGCATAACAGATATATTAAATTAAGTTTAGACTAGTTGATTCTTGATTCATAGGAGATGCCATAATCAAAAGATGGATGGTCGATTATTTAAGTAGATTAATCATATGAGAATGATTAATTAAAGAGGGAAAAGGATGAGGTTGGTGAAACATGGTTTAGAGGAGTGTGAGTTTGAGGTATGAGACGGGTGAGAAGAAATTGAATGAAGTTGATTTTATTTCTCAAAGAGTGGAATTGGTTTCTTGAATCCTTGCAACAATAACAAAAACTTGAGTGAAATTCAACTTGAGCATGAGAAGGAGGATAAATTGGTTGTGGTGGTGGTGAAGGTGGTACATGAATGTAGGCATTGGATGGGTTTGTATGTGAATCAATAATGGTGGAGATGTTGTGAAGTTGGTTAATCATTTGATCTCTTAGTGGATTGTAGGATGGTGGTGAAGGAGATTGAAGATGGACTCTTGGAGGAAATAGAGGTGAGTCATTTTGGGAAGGAGGTGATGATTTTGGAGTAGGTGTCTTGCGCTTCCATACTTGTCTTACCGACATTCTTAGTTTTCGAGAGAAGTTTAGATGGTGGTTTGAGCAAGACATTGATGGTGAGAATGAAGATGATAATGGGAAGAAGTTGGTGATGGTGAATGAAGAAGGATGGATGAGTTAAATAATAGAAGTAAGGTTAGAGAATGGCAAAGCAATGTTTGAGTGATAAAAGGTTCAAGAAGTGGTTTGGCTAAATAGGGAAATGCCAGCATGAGACTATGTATAGGAAGGTCAAAGATACAAAAAAGAGGTAAACTTCAAAATTTCGTTCCCTCCTGTTGGCGGTCCAATATTGTTGGGCGGTCCCATATAAATTGGGGGGTCGCCTGTGCTTTATGTGGGCCGTTTTATGGAGAAAGTGAGATTTTCTAGTTTTTCCCTTTCTTATGTTCAGTGATTTCAGCATTTTCCAAATTCAAGAATCAACTAATTTTAAGCAAGAATATAGGGTTCTAAATTAAGATGCAAATCATTTAGCATATAGCAATTTTATACGCATGTCATAATATCCTAGAATTAGTTCACATAGAAAGTTGATAGGATGATAAAATTGAAAAGATCATCCAAGTCATATGTAATCGAATTTTACCATTCTTAGTCCTAATGAGTGGATTAAAAAGTCAAAGCATAATGTACTAGATAATATAAATAAGAATAAAAATCTCTAATAGTTTCGTAAACATGTTCACTTCCGTTTTGCACTCACCGTGTCCTTGAGAGCTTTTCCAATTGACCTTAACCATTTCCAGTGATCATCTCGATGTTGAGTTTGAAGGTTTATAGTTTTGGAAAGGTAGGTTTTCAAGTGTTGACTTTCATGAGGAGGGTTTTAAGGCCTCTAGAGACAACATTGGACGAGGAAGAGACGTTTTGAGAAGGAGAAGAAGAGTTGGAACGAAACGATTCCTTATCATTTACATCAACAATGTCATCCAACGGATGAAATAAGGATGGATGATTTATAGTGGTGGAAGAGGAGCCAGCATCTGAATCACAAGGTCTTTTCTTGCCATGATCTGATCGTGTCTTTCGCTCATAATGAGGAGTGAGGGGATGCATGACTCAATTATATGAGATGTAGTGATCAATTGCTAACTCATGAAAGATGGACACAACATGTTTGAACAATCTAGTAAAAAGCATTCCATAAGGCAAGAGTTCCTTAGGTTTGTTTCGAGTCTTTTCCATTCATTTGAGAATGAAAAATGCTAGATTGTATGGAATGGAGGTTTCGATGCAATATAGCATATGACAAAGACACGCTGAGACAAAATCCCGATGACCTCCTAAAAAATGATGTTTTCACGAATGATATCAACCCATGGTTTCATATGAGGTTGAATTTCGCTGGTTAAAATTTTGTTTTTATGTACGACAATGGTTTTCTTGTTTTTGGTACGAGTAACTTGACCTTATCGAGGAACTTGAATAAGAGACTTAATGACATTTAGAGAGGGAGGAGTGGTTTTATAACAACCTTTACTTGGAGCACTTATTGACAAGTAGTCGAGTAACCACATGTCGGTCTATGACACTTGTCCTTTGAAAGGGATTTTCAAGATTTGATCGAATTCCTCGAGAGTGAGAGAGAATGACTTACTTTGTATGACAAAGTTGACCACAAAATGACCCTCAGAGTTATAGTTAAACGTGAGTTGACTATAAAACTCTAGAACAAAAGGAGGAACAATTTGTTCGTTTAGGTTCAATAAACAATTAAAACCTATTAATCCAAACTTAGCACGGATATGACTCATGTTTTCAAAATTTTGACTTACAACCCTACCCTTATAAAAGTGTCATTTTTTAAGTATTGCAATAGTGTTTTGTAATGGTTGTTCGAATTCATTTGATATGAGTGGAATGTAGTTACGGGTATTTTGGTGATCTAATCTGGTGATTTGAGGCATTGTCACCTAAAATGAAAGACAAAAATAGGGTCATGTTTTATAGTCTTTTACTTGTAGCATTTTATTCACATTGTTTCTAGTGTGTGCCTAAATGTGACAAATGTGGAGTAACAATTAACTTGACCTAGAAATATGTAGGTTCCTACTTTTGACACAAATATGAACTAGAGAGAGAAAGCTAAAGAGAGAGTGGAAGGGAGAAACATATGAAAAACACACTAAATGTGTGTGTAAAAATGATTCAACCAACACCCTCTCTATGTGTGGAAATGGTTTATATAGTTACAAGGGTGTGGGTTAACTGGGCTTTCCTTAGGCTTTCTATAAGCCAGCCCAGTTAGCTTCCTAACTATTACATAAAATTGTCTAACTATTACAAAGGCTTGTGAGATCGATAATGATCGTTACTTCACTAAAAACTGAATTCCTAACAATCTCCCCCTAAGGGACGATCGTTGAGATCTCATAAATGATCAACACTTTATGTATTTCTAACAATCTCCCCCTAAGGGGTGATCATAGAGATCTCTCCTTGTGACCTTGATCATTAATCGTTGAAGCTTCTTGTCTTGATCTTGAGTCTTTTTTGTGTGTAATAGTTGATCTTTTGTCTTGCATCTTTATGTAGTGATCTTTGACTTGTGGCTTGAGCTTGTTTCTGTAAGATTGTCATTGTATGTGATCTTGACGTTTCTTTAGATCATCAGCCAAATTTAATCTCTAATCATCATCTTGTGATCTTTCGCCATCTTGTTTGCTTGTAACTTTCGGGCCGGCATGCTCATACCTTTCTTGATCTTAAAATCTTGAATATTCTTTGTTCTTGAAGTTCTTATAACTTTAATACTTGGTCACTTCAGGAAGGACGTGTGATATCAGAGTTGCAGATATTGGAGCTTTCATGATGTCTTTGGATGTATTGGTCGAGTATAAGCATGCGGTTATGAATCTGACTTGTATCTGTCCACCAGCTGCTACCGTCAGGAATACCTGCAGGTTTAGGTTAGTGGTAATCAACAGATATGGACAAAAGTGTCTTTGTCACTTCGTCGAATATGGTTGCAATAACCACGGTTCCCCGTTATTTAGTATAAATATTGCCTGTGATCAGGTAGAATTCCAAAGAATATCCTTGATAGGGTTTCGCAGCTATACTAGCTGTTCTCATTACCGGAGCGTCTCAAAGCAGACAACACAGTATGAGTGAACCAGATAGACAAAGTCTTACCGATTAAAGAGAAAATTGATTTGAAAATCAATCCACGTGTCACTTGAAAAAGTGTAATTCGTAACACATCGAGAGTTTTAAGCTTTTATCAAAATTCATCAACCGTCAATTCATAAGCTAGACCAAATCCATATCCAGTGTCACAAGTTTGATCTATTTAGGATCTCACAAGTCACTTACCTAGAGCTTGTTTGATGTTGGCTCTAGCAGGATTTCCATCTTCACTGTGAGTACTTAAGTATCATTCGGGTGTTCTGGCAATACCACAAGGATGATGCGTAGGACTCTTAAAATAATCCTTGTTTTCATAGTGTGTGAAAGACAAGTTTATTGGAATAGTGTCCTAACGAGATTTATTGATGATCTTTTGGCTCTAGACTTAATAGTGCGTTTTGGTTTTAGTGATCGGAAGCTAGAGCTGACTGCCACCTTTTCAATATCAACTAACTCGGAGTAAGAAAGTCAATAGATAACGTGTTTAGTCTCCGTGAGAAACAAAACAAAATCTTTTGAGACATTCTGAGTGGCTAGGGAGGGTTATGCATTGCATTACTAGGTCCATGATGTCAGTCTTTAATGTCAGCAATCATCATTGTGATTCTGACAGCAGATGTCTTGACCCGGTTTCTGCCTAGTTGTATGGAGGGCTTCTTTCTTTTCACTCTTTATCCGTATAATTATTTTTAACTAGTACCTTCATGACTAGTACCGAGACTTCATGACTAGTACCTTGTTGGGATTGTTCCAGTACTAGCTCCATCTCAGTCGAAACTATTCCCTTATTCTCACTTTTACTCCCTTTTTATCATACCTAAGGACTTCTACACTAACTAGTGGATTGTCCCTGGGTAGATCCCTCTGGTTCTGGATGGATCATGAGAACGAGTACCTAACCTTACCAAATTTATAACTCCGATTAAATTAAATGCATGGTCAGTCTTTGTGGTATTGTTCTCCTTTCCTTAAAACCATTTGAAAAACTCAATCAATGTACTTATGATATAAATATCAAAGCTTTTGTACCTCGATTGTTTTGGTTTTTCAGAAACGCTCCCCCTCAACATGTGCATCGATATACGAAAATGTTTAGCACATGAAGGATGGAGTACACACATGAATCCATAAATCACATTGTTATAAATTTTCATATTTTAATCACTTTTTATCCCCTTATCAAAAATTTCAAACCCTTTGATATTTTGGATATCAGATTATTCAAATATGTTAGAAAAACTAGAAGAAAAATGTGTTGGTTATTCACAAGCTGATTAGGGAACATATTAATGCTCCCCCTCAATATATGAGGGTATGTGTGAGTGTCAAGTATAATAATTTTGAAAGATTTTGAGTTTAACGAAAACCTCAGGAAAAATTTATACATTGACACTTAACACCTAAAGATACACTATATAATAGCATATTCACAAGATTATGTATGAGGCAGGACCTGAATATGTTCAAACCGAAAATGACACAGTAATTTTGTCCATGTTAGCAATTTACAGTTTGTCTCGATACTCTCCGTTTGGAAGTTTTCTTAGCTTCCCCCAGAACTAGCAATCCTTTCTTGAGTAGATTCATAGATTTCTTGCAAGCCGCATTAAGAAGACTTGATGTGTAAATCCCAAATGTTCGAAGTACACAATTAATTCGAAACCATAACATCAAAGTCAATTAAGTCCCGGATGTCTGAATTTCTCCTTAAACGATAGTGATGATATAAATTGAAACACCAAAGTTAATTAAGTCCCGGATGTCACAATTATACCCTCTAAATAGCTGAAATGATAACACCTAAGGCAACTAAGTCCCAAATATACACATTTCTTCTTGCAAGATACTGACTATCTAAAGGAATCATCATACCTATCAAACCTATGTGTACCTCTTTTGTCAACTAATTCTACTCCTTCAAAAATAAGCTTAGTGATTAAGTGATAGGGGAAACATTAATTGAATCAGAAACATATCTCCTCATGCTTGAATTCATCTTCTGACAACACTTCCCCCCTGGTATCTCAAATGATGCATACTAAAAATATCAAGATATCGCTTCCCCTATGAGGTTGAAATAGGACACCTGATAGTAACACGTTAAAACACTGATTTTCTCTGCGGTTATGACATTTGTCTTCTCGGAATGGCCTAAAATGAAAGTAGGATATGGACTCTATCACGTGTACTTGTTGCACATTCTAGTGTAACTACTCCTTCCCCCTTGCTAGTTTTGATATCTTAGAATCAGCAAAACCTAGTACGCACCAATACTTGAGATCGTGTTCGAAGAATTACTAAGCTTAAAACTATTCTGTGAGAATCAACTTCAAGGCTTTTAAAACTATGAAAGTATTTCCAAACATTCCTAAGTCTTTTTACAAACTATAAGGTGTTGGCAATATTGGTCGTATGTAGTTTAAAGCCTGAATTCACTAAGTTTAAATTGCAGATAAGTCCCTAAAGTTTGAAACAAATGACATCTAAAGCTCTTGTAGTTAATATAAATTAGCACCCCTTTAAATCGTGATCCGTCATTATCAAAAACTTTATCTGTTTATTCCGTGACTTATTTTGAAAGACCGTTTTAAAAGATTATTTGATGGCACTTTCTCCCCCTTAAATAATAACCCGTTTTCTATTGAAAGAGCTGTTGTCATTGTTTGAGTGGTTGAATTGTCTTTGAAAATCTTTTTGTGATTACTGAAAACACTGATTCATTTTGAAGACAACTATTTACCAATAAAAATAAGATTTCTCTTATTTTGAAAAATAAATGCACTGACACGTATACTTATTTGAACAATCATGGGTTATGAGCAAAGTATGCATAACCCATGATGCATAGATATGAAGTAATCCATGCCCGGGAAGAATTAATTACCCGTTGTCAGGAATAGCTGTCTTTTTGACGACATGCTTTCCTCAGATTGAAAAGCGGGTTTGAGTCTAAAATAACTGCAAGCCATGAAGACATGTTTTAAAGGTTTAAATTTCTGCTCGAACTTTATTTACAGACACGTGTCATTATTAAACGACATTTCTAGGTCCGTAAATATTATCGATTTTCAGAAGACATGTCTTGAAAAATATTTTTTTGGTATTTTCTATTTTCTGATTTTTATGGTTTTTTTGTATGTTTTATATTTTTGTATTTTCTTTTGTTTTTAAATATATACATAGGATACAAGAAGATTTCTCTTCTTTTGAAGATAAAGCGTAATGAATCGTACACTTTCTTTTCTTTGAGGAGCGGGGCCTGAAGTGTTTTCTGCAGACGCCATCATTTATGTGCATCAGATTAGAATCCCTTGAACCCCTGGCTTATGAGATATCAGTATTTTCGGCAACCAAACTCTGAGACTTCCTTTTATAGGATTAAAAGATGTACCTACACTTAAGTTAAGAGTACATGCACTGACATTAAGAGTTTGATCGCATTCATATGGGTTAGTGATATCGTCATTTGAAACATTTGGAGGTTCACTGTCAACTTTGGTTGTGCTATCGGTGAACATCTTTCCAGTAGGTATCCACCTAAGACAAGCAATCTTGAAAATTCTACCCGTCGGTTTTCACCTAAGACAAGATCTAGGAGTGTTTGGTTTCTCATGCACAGCGGAAGACTTATTAAAAGAAAACCTATATCCTTTAGAGATCCATCTTTTAGGTTTGTTTATATTAGGTATCCTTTTTGCGGGTTTGATGTTGTTTCTAGACTCAGGGGATTGAACCTTAGTACGAGAATTCACCTCTTTCAGGAATTTTGTTATACAATCATCATGATTAGCATTAAAGACACATTTTTGACAAGTCGAGCAAACAAAGTGTTTGGAGTCTGAAAAGGAACTACAATTCCTAGAGTGATCTACTAGTGGCACACCATTTAACATTCCACGACTACTCTTAGGTACAGGTAAACTCCTAGATGTTTGATTGTTGCTCCTAGGTTTTGGTTTGCTGCCATTAGTAGTGTTTTGAAGGCTAGTAGTATGCATCACACTAGGTTTAAGATTCATGTTTTTGTCTTGTGTCTTTTTATTAGCTACCTCTAGATAGTACTTATGAGCCATTTTATTTGACCCATACGATTCTTTAGAACTATTCCTAGATGAGCCTGATGCAATCACATGATGAGGTTTACAAACACAGATTCTCTAACTTTAGGCAAATAATGAGGAGTGACTGATTTTGGCAAATCGTTTTTCACATCAACTTGGGAGGCAAACTGTGGTTTTGAAAATTTTGGTCGTTCGAATCTAAACGTAGCCAGTTTTCTAACAACTGATTGGTTTCTAAGTGGTTGTAAAACCGGTTTCCCTAAGATTGTTGGTTTTGCAAACTTAGTATTCACACTATTTCCTTTTAACTTTCTTAATTTGTTTTTCAATGTTGCATTCGCAAAAACCTTTTCTTGAATCTGAGCTTTTAAATCAGCATTATTAGCAAGCAAAGAAGTTGTCTATTTTATAGGCTTAGATCTCGTTATTTTAATAGAATCATACAAGTCTTTGTAATGCTTTTTCAAAGTCTCGTTTTCCTTAAGTAATTTAGCCACTTTATGTTCCAATTTGATGTTAATTGTTTTAATTACATCAATGTCATGTTTAACATTGGCTTCATTACTTTTCTCATCCACAATTTTAATTTGTTTCTTCAAGTTGTTGATCGTTAAGTTTTTGGCTTATAGCTGAGCTTTCAATTTGTTTATCTCAAAAAATTCAGGAGAATCCTGATTCTTACATGGTTTGTTACTTTAAAAACTTTCTTTCTTTTGTTGTATTGAAATTTCAAGTGAAATACAATGTTTTTCAAGTTGTAAAAATCTGTTTGAAAGTTCATTATAAACTTCTTTTTCAACCATATCTTTCATTTTGAAAAACTCAACATTAAGCAAAGGACATTTTACTTGATATTGTTTAGCATCCCGGTCAATCTCTCCTCCCCTATGACACATATTTGTTGAATCAGGAGTGGTATTGCTATGAACCTTTTCTAACAGATATGTGTCATAAATGGGTTCAGATTGCTCAGTATGTTGTTGTTCATTAGCAAGGACATTATGTTGAGCAGTCAATTGTACCTCAGCAAATGGCACTTGGTCATTTACTAGTCTGATATCTGCATCTACAGAATGTATGATATAATTCCCTGAATTGTTGCTTGTATCTTGCTTTCCAGATTCTGTCACATTGCTTTCCATGACGACCAAATCAACATCCAATGCTTTTCCCAAAGCGACTTTACTCTCTTGCGTATGCATCAGTCTTTTATTTACCCTTCTATCATACTGTCGTTGATGTTGTACTCTTTCATCAATGGACTTCTTAACAGATTCCATGTGTTGGATCAATGTATTACGGAATTGTCGAACCTTGGTTCGAGTGTATGCTAGAAAGTACTTGCGTATCATTGGATCATCAAAATCAACGAAATAGTATTGTTCTTTGATGAACGTATGAAACTGTGTCATGAGTACTTTAAAAGCATCCATGAATCCAATTTCTTGAAATTCTTCTTTGTCAAGTTGCTTTTCTAGTTGATCCAAGTTTAGTAACATTGTGCTTGTGAAAGTCTGAACATCTTGATCAAAGAGTGAGGCAAATGCCCGTTCGTATCCTCCCTCGGATCCAGGTCTTTTTAAGTCGTTGATTGAAAGAACCTTGAGATGTGAATGAAGTAGTCGAAAATATTTCATGCAACTTTCCTTTGCTTTGTGTTGCATTTGTTGCAACTGATGCAACTCTCTCTTGTGAATTAGAATTCAAAGATTCCATTGAAATTCGATGTGTGAAATGAAATTAAGGATCTTAAGTAGATTAAGTGATTTTGTTGTGGTTATGAGAAAGAAATTATACTTCATGGGATTTTACAAATCTATGATTTA
>BQNB010033007.1:0-49921 GCA_026074375.1 Tanacetum coccineum | reverse complement strand
CTCAACGCAAAAAAAAAATTCCCGTATCGTACAAAAAAATGAAATATCCGGGAAAAAATAGCCAAAAAAAATTGGCCCAAAGTAAAAAAAAATACAAAACGGACCCTCACCTTTTAACTATTTACGATTTTCTTACACAAAAATTCCCGTAAAAAAATTACAAAACCGTCCCAAAAAAAGAAAATATTCGGGAAAAAATTAGCTCGTCCCAACGCAAATTTTTTCCCCCGAATCATACAAAAAAAGAAAATATTAAAAATTAGCCCCGCCATAACGCATCGCCCAAAATGCTTGTTTAATATATCAAACGAAATAATTTTTTATTATTTTAAAGATGACATTTTAAGGTTGTCTTTTTATATCTGAATTCACGGTTTTGGTTTGCCATTGATGTTGTTATCATGGGAATTATGTGTATGGCTCATATAACAGTTTTCGCCACACAGATCAACGGCATCACATGTACATATTTTGCATCTAACGGTGACACTTTACATTGTCAGACATTAGTCTATAGTAGTACAGTTTTGCATATACTTTACACCGTGTTTTTGTAAATATAATTTAGATATTGGTTGTTTGGCTTTGATGTTTCAGCCACATGTTTAGTCTTTATTTTGTTCCCAATACGGTAACTGACCCTGGGCATAGATGTTACTAGACCGAATGTTAATGAGATTGATCTCTATTTTTTGTTTAGGTTATCCAATAAATGACGGATGGACGGGATAATGTTGGAGTGAAGATGATGGAAGAAATCGATGTAAAAGTTCTTTATGATGCATCAACATGCCACCTCAACGGGCCAAGGGAATCCAGATGTCAACATATACTCTAACCAACTGGAGATTTAAGTAAAGGTTTAGTGGAGATGAGCAGATTGGAAAAATAGGAGATAACAAGGCGGTGGAACGCCGTTCACGGATTTCTATGAGCAAACGGATCTCAATCTGCTCATGCTCATGCCTGAGACAAACATCGGGGGCTTTATTGCACTGACTAAATGGAATTGTTGCGGTATGTTATTTATTGCTTTCGTGGAATACTTATTTTCTTTGATTCGTTAATTTTTTTTCCGGTTGCATCGGTTTTTTACAAGACACCTTCGATGCCTATTATTGTTTAAACCATGAACTGGTGAACCGTAAAGTGTAAGATTCTTCATTTCATGGTTAATTACCTGATACTCTAAACACAGATAAGTTGCTCAGGAACATCATTATCTTTTGTAATGTTTCGCGGCTAAACATCATTTATCTTCCTTGGCTGAAATTTTATACTATAGTTATGTTTTCAGATGTGTTTTATGTAAATTTGAAAATCACTGGCACATGTAGTCTTTGTTGTTATATTTGTGACGTTTATAGTTTGCTTGCAAATATATGCAATTTCGGATATAACATAGCATACGAGATTTTAAAAAAATTGTTACAGAGTATTAGCTTAGTTTTCTCAAGAAAATGTCAACCGCGGTTTAAAGATAAGATGATCCACAATAATGATATTAACGAACAAGTTTAGGAATGGTTTTCCAAATATGTTAGTTCGAAATTGAATGCGTGCAAGATATTGAAAACACAATTCGACTAAAACGAGAAGTGGACTTGAAGAGAAACCACATAACTCTTGGTCTGAGATTTTCTCAGGATGCTACTCTTTGCCTTGCGAAGATCGTATACTATGGGGCACATAGAAAGTGATGGGGTCTTTCGGTGGCTTCAATATCGAAAGGAGAATGATGGGAAACGGTATTCAGGGCTGTTAGTTATTGCGCGACTAGGTGTGTTAAATCCGAGCCAATCAAGGTGAATGATCGATAGCTTGGCAAAGACAAATCTAACGCCTCCCAACGCGTAAAAACATCTCACGTCGTGGAAGGATATTGATTCATGATTGTTTGCCATTTGTAATGCCGTTGTGAAATCGACAAACACATATATTCTTTCAATTCGTTGTAGTGAGACGGATTATGCGTAAGATATCTTCTATGTGGCATATCGACTATTCGGATGTGAATTCTTACGAGGAATATGTGAGTTGGTTGATTTCTATTCGTATTACAATCCAAACTCAAAGGTCGTTCTTTGAGGGTGAATACTATGGTTTTTAGTGGTGGGTAATAAATGTGGAACTTTCGAAACAAGCATCTGTTATTGAATAAGAAGATCCCTGAAAAGGCGCAGATAAGAAGATAAATAGGTTCTAGTCTTTTATTGGTGTAAAATTCAATGTACAGAGTATTAGCTTAATTTTTTCAAGAAAATGTCAACCGCGGTTTAAAGATAAGATGATCCACAATAATGATATTAACGAACAAGTTTGCGAATGGTTTTCCAAAGAAATATGTGTAGCTCGAAACGTTCCGTCGCAACGCACGACAACCCTATCCCTCTTTACACAACATAACTTAGTCATTGAGGGTCTGTTTGGTAATAAATGAAGTAATGGAATGACACATTACGATTATAATTATGTTTGATTGTTATGATAGAATGGATCGTAATTAATAATAAAAAAATTAAAATAGCCTTTGATGATATATATTTTTTTATCTGGTGGGTACTTAGTATAACGTAGGGTTCGTTTGGTAGGATGGAATGAAATGTCAAATGAATTAAATAACCGACGTAATGAAATAAATAGTGGAATGTAATGATTCATTACCATTATGAAACATCTTTGGTTTGTATGATAAGGCGTAATAGAATCATGATAAAAAGACTAAAATGCCCTATTAATGATAGGAAGTTAATTTAATATGTTAGTTAATGGTGGAGTTTTATGTAATTTGATTATATTACAAGAGAAAAAAAAGGTAAGTGCGACCCTAAGGAGATGATTTTTAGTGTGAGAGTCATCTTTAATGAATCATTTACATTCCATTAAATGTAAACAAACAATATTTTGTTCATTCATCGTAATAATCTTTTCAGTTCCCCCTGTTTGATTACAACATCATCAAACACTACGGTAGTTTGGTACGATGTAATGAGAGTAGGGATTTAAACACATTATCCACGGAATGGTAAAAAGTATGTTTGTTTTTAGTACTGGTAGAGTAGCAGTACTAGAGTTAGTACTGGTAATAGTTAGTTAAGTCTGTTCATAGTTAAGTCTGTTTATGTAATAGAATAGTAATAGTTATCTTATAGATATCTTAGGAGATATCTTATGAAAGGATATGTATTATCCTTTGACACGTTTGTAAAGCCCATTAGGGTTTCCTTGGTGTATAAAAGGAACCCTAAGGCACAATGTTATGTAAGTGACGTGATTGAAATATCAATAGAAGCATAGAGCTTAATAGCAATTTAGTATTACTGTTTCTTCTTAATTCTTGTGTTAAGATTCTGCATTAACACTTGATATTCATAGTCGGTGTCTCTCACATAGTTGATTTGAATTTATTCAAGTTAGCTATCGTCTTACAAAAGGCTAATCAGATCATATACCAAGTACCTACACGTAATTCCCAACATAGACACATACAAAAGGTATCACTAGATATAGATAGTGGGACAGGACGAAGAGAAAACATCTTTCCACATAAGCCAAGGGGTTTACTGTTATACGAAAATGTCATTCAGTCTAAAAAATGTCAGAGCAACATATCAACGACTGGTGGATAAAGCTTTTGAGAAGCGGATTGGTAGAAACATGGAATTACTTTTGGATGATCTCCTCATAAAGAGCCACACATAACAAGAAATCCTAAGGGATATTGAAGAAACCTTCCAAACTCGAGGGAAAATAACATGAAGTTGAACTCCAAGAAGTGCACCTTTGGTGAGGAAGAAGGGATGTTCCTGGGTCATGTTGTAAACACGGAAGGAATCAAAGCATGTCCAGAAAAGGCGGATGTAGTGGTAAAGCTCCAATCGCCGAGAACATTAAAGGAAGTACAAAGCTTAAATAGGAAACTAGCAAGGCTCAACATATTCTTATCAAAATATGCGGAAAAGTTGATTCCTTTCTTCAAAACTTTGAAAAGATGCATAAAGAAGAGCAATTTCCAATGGACCCTGAAAGCAGAGAAAGCATTTGAGTAGATGAAGCATCGTATAGCAGCATTGCCTATGTTGACCGCTCCCAAACCAAAGGAGGTATTGCTAATGTATATGTCCACAGGAAAATAAGCAATTAGTACGGTCTTATTGGCAAAAAAAGATTCACAACAAATGGCAAACTACTTTGTCAGTCGTGCATTGCAAAGTCTAGAAATAAACTACAATGACATTGAAAAGCTAGTTCTAGCATTGTTGCACGCAGCAATAAGGTTGAGAAGACATTTCCAAGCTCACCCGATAGTAGTTATCACAGACCAGCCGATTAAGAAAATCCTATCCAAGCTAGAGAATTCAGGTTGAATGGCAAAGTGGGCAGTGGAACTAGGAGAACATGATATCAACTATAGGCCGAGAACATCCATCACAGGCCAGATTCTAGCAGACTTCATCGCAGAAAAGCCTGAGGAAGAACCTCCAGCTTCGAGTATCCCTGCAGAGGAAGAAACCCTAGAACCATTGACTTTGTTCACGGATGGATCCTCCTGCTTAGAAGGCTCCGAAGCGGGTTTAATTCTAAAAATCCTAGAGGGGGTAGAATTTACTTATGCCCTGCGCTTTGAGTTTGAAGCATCCAACAATGAAGCTGATGGTGTACCTCATCTTACGGTCGGATCCCATCCTTCGATGTTGCACACATAGCCCTTAGGAGTGTTTATTGGCGTAAAGTCCACTAAGGGCTACCGTAAGGGGATCCGCCAATACACAATGAAGTCTATCCAAAACAGAGCCTCGAGCCTCTAAGAAAACTAAAGAATTTACAAAGCCGAATAAGGCTCCAAGCTACAAGACAAAACATAATATTTTGTGAACCCATCAAGGACAAACGGTTGTCCTTTATTCCCGCTCATGCAGAACCGCCACACATAGGCATGATCTCGGAGCCTTGGCAGAAATTCTACTATTGGCTAGAGAGATCATGCTCCACTCTATCCAACTAGAATCAGACACGTGGCAAGGTCTAGGACAATCCTAGGGTTTGCCTATAAATAGCCGCCTCATTTGTCCAAATTAGGTATGTTCTTACACACCTACTACTTTCTTTCTCTAAAACACATACCATATCCATGATTTCTGATTCTTACGTCAGAGTCGGTTCATAAGGTCCACCCTTATGTTTTATGCTAACCCAAGTGATTATTTTCTGTTTTATTTTAGATCTACTCCCCCGCTTTGAAGTATCCACGCCTGTTCTACACACAACAGACTCTAATAAAGAAGGTGCAAATCATTGTACGATCAGTGGCACACTCTGCAAGACCCGTAAAATACTAATTCATATGTCACTTTTTACTCTACCTTTATAGATACTTCCACTTTTATAACATCATGGTAATGGAAATTGATACCACACCTTCATCTCCAACACTCATGACGTCAGCATCAGTGATTCTTGATGAAGAAGAGAGAGGGGTTGACAGAAAACCACTACTCACCACACCCATAAATCCTACCTAAAACATTACCTCAAGCAGCCAAACACATTTCATAACACAAATACATCTCGACATGAAAACTGTCGTTGAAGCCTTTGTCATGGCAAACTATTTACAATTGAAACCTCTCATGTGAAGAAGAATGAAAGAGCTAAGGCTGCAAGGTATGGAAAAACGTGTGAACTACTCAAGTGAAGACGTTGACGAGTAGAGGGAAATGGAGGCACCACCCGGGTTTCGGCCGCAGCCTCCCAAATGGACGGAAGGACAAGCCATAGAAGGCATTCCCCTGTAGTTAGCTGCTCACCTACGAGAAAAGGAGGAGAAGAACCATGTCACCAAGAGAAGCTCCAACCATTCATAAAATCCCCAACACGAAGCTCATCACTCTAGCCAACACTTTACATGAGGGGCGGGGGGGTGTGGTGGTCGTCATAAGAAGGCAAATCTCGGGAAACAACAGTATCCTCCCAAAAAAGGAATATCTCCCAATACCCTATATCCTCCCAACAATATATATGCAGTTCTCGAATAACATGTGATGAGGTGTTATTTTATATACTTTTTCAGGGTCGTTTAACCTCCAAAATCATGTGTTTATGCCCAAAATAGGTACTTAATCGTTCCTTTTCAGGTATTTGTCATTTGGAAGACATTTGGATGAATTACACATGACTTGGGCTCATTTGGAGAAGAAACAGACGAGATTACAAACCAACACCAAGACTCTTAAAAGCGTCACAAGCCATACACGACGCCGTCATAACTCATAAAGTGACGGCGTCACATATTTCAAGACGGCGTCAGCCCACACCGACTTAAACGCAGATCTAGAAGATTTATTTTACGACGGCGTCATGATTAAAACATGACGCTGTCCATCGATTTTCTTATATATACAAACCTGAATTTAGGGTTTTAAGTGTGTAACTTTAGAATAAAAAGAGGGTACGAACCCTAGTTTGTTTAGCAGCTGTAGGAGACGATTTTAGGGCTTAAAAACCCTATTGTACCTCTTCTAATTCATGTTTTAAGCAAGTAAGATTTACTTAATCATTCAATATGTCTATGTGTTGTGTGCTTTATTGCTTTTGCTTTATTCTTAACATGCTTGGCTAAACCTATTATTGTGTTTATTTATGATTATATAAAACCTAGAATGTATATCTTAGTGGTGTTGCTTCTTGTGATGGTTGTGTATGTTAGGTCTTAGAAAATAAGCTTATGTCTGCATCGCTGTTGATATGTCTAGGGAAACGTGATTGTGTAGAAAGGATACCATCGGTAACAGTCTTCATACTACCTTGCCCCCTAATATGGTTGATCCACTTTTAATGTATTTCACATGCACTTAGTAAACTCCTAGGGGCCGTGTAATAGTCTTTATACTACCTTGCATGTGCGTTGCTCTAGCGGCATACTAAGTAGACGGCGGGTTCGTGTAATTCGTTCATGCTTTAGGAAATAATTACATAGATCATCACAAGTGTGACAAGGCAACAACACTAGGAGAAGCAATCTAGGGAGTAATACATGATTAAATAGACACAATCTTTTATCTTATTGTTATCACCATTAGTTTAGATTACTATTTAGTTTAATAGCTAAAACCAAACCTCTCTCTCAAATATATGATTTTACCTGCTTTCCATAAAATACAAAAATACAAAAATAATCTTCCCTCAACCTCTAGAATTCTGTTAGACCGTGATCAAGCCTTCCTAACCTATTCCTCGAGTGAACGATAAACAACCCCGAGTCTTGCCCATACTACACTACAACGATTAGGTGCACTGCCTAAGGAGTTGTAAAACTTCTCGTGTAGAAGTCATATGACAACCGCACATCAAGTTTTTGGCGCCGCCGCCTGGGGAATAGTTAGGTTCAGATCATAGTTTAGCTTAGTTCTACTAGCTCGAATCCTTTCAAGTGAGATTTTAATTCCGCATATTAGCTTTCTCGTAGTCTATCTTTTCTTTCTGCCCTTTGTTTGGTAAATCACTCTTTCGTTTACCATCATGATGTATGACAGACCACCAACCACACCCTTTCAAAACCCCCCACGAAACACAACCTTCTCATTCCAAAGATATACCTTAGTGTTCGAAAAACATCAAGATGAACCTATCTACGATGCATGGACTCGTTTCAAAAACTTAATCAAAAGAGTCCCTCATCATGGCCTTGATTTATGGCCCCTTACTCAATTCTTTTATGATCATGTCGACGACTATACCCGAATGGACCTTGACTTTGTAGCAGATGGGAACCTTAAGGAATTAAGTGGTGAAGAAGCATGTGAAGCCATAGAAAATTTTGCCCAAGGCCAAAAAGAATGGGACAACCCACCAAACATTATTTCTAAACAAGAAGTAGCAAATTTGAAGGCTCAAGCAAAAAGATTGTTTGGAAATGAGGATGTTTGGGTTGAGATGCATAGAGGTATAGCATGGGATAAGGTGGAAAATTCAGATCCACAAAGTACCCCACAAGTCCTCCCATCATTTGAGGAATACACACCGCCTGTGACTTGCCCGGAAGAAGTAGAAGAGACTTTAGGAACCCCGGTGGAGGTAGAGCCTTTGGACGAAACACAACTAGAGGATTTAGGCTTGAATACTTGTAATCATGACATTCCTCTTAGTAATAGGGAAGTTCCTAGTTTTGATGAGCCGGAGCCTCAACCAAATCCCTTACCAAATTGTCTATCCTTAGATGTAAGTCTAGGAGAAGAAAGAGGCCCCGAACCACCCATCAAACCACATAGTCCGGATAGTTTTAGGATGAAGGAAGTAGATAGCTTAACCATTAATACACCACCTTCACCTCACGTGGCATCTTCCCACCCTAAGGATACGTATTGCTATTATCGCCCATGCATCGATGATCCTAAGAAACATTATGGATTTAAACTGGGTTTATTAGGAAAAAGTGCATCCCTAGGTGTTGATATTTCAAATTGGGAGATGTTTGATGATGATTAGGGATTAGAATCTAAGGAAGTTTTTCCTCTAGGGAAATATTATAGGCCAAATAAAGAAGAGATAGGTAGAATTCTAGAAGCACACCGTTTGGAGCATATTATTCAACAACCAATTTTTTAGCATGTGACCCCTTCTCACAACGATGGTATGTACCGTTACTATCACCCGCACTTGAACTCAAGTGTAGGGGAACCCTCCCCTTTATCTGTTAAATAAGGTTAGAGTCAGGCTCGTGACTCGAACAAAAACAAGCGCTTCTTGGGAGGCAACCCAAGCACGTCTCATCAACCCAATATTTACTTTCCCGCAATTAGGAGTGTCATGTGTGTTTTAATTCTTTACCATTTGTTTTATTATGTTTGAACTATCTTGTAATCATGCTTTGTTTGTCTTTAACCTCGTCTTAATTTCAATCAAAGGTATTTTGCAAATAATAAGTGTAGGGGAATTTATCCGGCTTTTGAGCCAATTTCAAACATGTTAAATGAATTGTTTAGATTAATTCGCGTCATATGATTGAATTGTTAAATCTCAGGTTTTATGCAACTATTTGTACAGGAATTAACTTATGGAATCAAGTGCAGGAAATTTTTCATCAAAAACAAAAATTTCGTTTTCACAGACTATGGAGACGGCGTCACGATTTACACGCGACGCCGTCACCACGACACCTGTGACGGGGTCACACAAACCCTGACGGCGTCAAACGCCCAGGTCCAGAAAACTCAAAGTTTTTAAATATTTTTAAAAATAAAACTTGCACAATATTTAATATATGTATTCTTCCGTTATAAACCTGCAAAAAAAACCTAATGAGTTTAACAATTCTCTCATCCTATCTATCGAGTCAAACCCTAAATTCACATTGTATATTGGTTTATCGCACATTTTACGCTTGGTGTAGTTGTCTTTGTCTTTAATTACAGGTTATATTTGATGAGAAGAAACTTGGAAGTTCTTAGGAAGTTTAATTAGACGATTCTCGGAGGACGATTTAACCAGTTATCGTATGTTTCTTTTCCCTTATTGAGTAAACCATGAGAGTACTAGTTTCTTTTCCTTGTTTTCTTTTCCCTTTATCTGTTTTAACGGGTACTTCCAGAGAACATTGGGGACAATGTTCAAAATAAGTGTAGGGGAGAAATAAGCCTTAGAAACTATTCTTTCATTTGTCATTTGCTTTGTCCTTAAAAAGACGGGTAATATATCGAAACATAGCATAAAAGGGTGATTTTTACCAAAATTTAAATTTTTTTACGACACATACCAACAAAAATTGAGTATTACTAGCGTCCCATGGATAGGAATTTATATGACTAGCATAATAACCCTTAAAATTCCACCCAAAAAATGTGAGGTTCGCCCTTAGATCTTTAGAAATTCGGATACCTATCGTTGGTAACCTAAGATGATTTTATCTTTACCCGGTTCAAGTTAAGGAGTGAGCAGTCACACAT
The DNA here is from genome assembly GCA_026074375.1 of Tanacetum coccineum. Classification (NCBI taxonomy): domain Eukaryota; kingdom Viridiplantae; phylum Streptophyta; class Magnoliopsida; order Asterales; family Asteraceae; genus Tanacetum; species Tanacetum coccineum. The sequence goes on along the minus strand of BQNB010033007.1, from coordinate 39,980 downwards.
GTCTATTTCGTCGTTACGGATGTGTACGTGTGATCTTCGTCGCCTTTTCTGAAATGTCTGGTGTTAGTAAAATTCATATGAGTGTACCGGTAGTATATTAAATTCTAGAACTTGTTTTTGTGATGCATCCCGAGACCGCAAAGTAAGTATTAGGATTTGCTTGATAAGAGGCATTATGATTAACCCATGTTTTAAACCTGTAATTGTTATGATGGTCACCTCGATCATATAACTATCCCACACCCTTGCCATGCACCCAACTTTAGTGCAGGATACCTTAGTACAACCCTCCGAGCCTATCCTTTTTCACAGTTCTTGTAATTTTCTGGTTAGTCCGGATTATTAATGAAGAGCATTGACACCCTTAAACTAATCGTTACACCCAAAAAGCCTTAGTCTACCTTATATGTACTCACCTTTAGTACATTATTGTGTTTAACCCAAGTTAATTATTAAGTACACGGTTGCTAAGCCCTTATCCTTGTAAATACAGTTTTGGGATGATTGGGATTCATGGTAATATTTATTTCGTGGAAGAATGGGGAAGAAAAGTTAAGTCAATACCCCCATATATTTGTCAAATGATATCCATGTTATTTTGATCCACCTCAAATTGGGTCAAAAGTTAGATTGTAAATATCGAGCATGTAAAAGCTCAAGTGTAGAGGTACGTGTTATAAAACCAATGTGATGTATTATGTCTTCAAAAAAATGAGAAAAGAAAAAGAAAGAGATTGATGTAGAGTTATGTAGAGTTTGTACATCTTCGTCTGAGTTTTGGCTTAGCAACCAAACCAGTGTGTATTCGTAAAAATAATTAGCTAACCCTTCCACTCCAAATTCACCCAAAGTCACCACCCAAATGTATTTATCCGTTTCCGTTTCCATTATATGTTATCTTACACCTACACCACACAACCCTTTAAAAGACCTTTTAGATAGTAATGAATAATACTTGCACCTAGCGGTGGAGATTTGATCATTTACCAAGCCTATATTAATTTATATGCTATGACAGGTAATGAGTGTAATTTTTTGTTTCCCCTATATGTTATAATTCATTATACACCCGAGTGAAAGAGAGATTCCCAAACACTTATGTGAGGTGCTAGTATATATTTTCCGTGCTTTTAATTACGAGGTCTAGGAGGTTGTGTTGTAGAATATTTTTAAATAGTAGGTAAAATGACCCCTCATACTGTTATTGTCTAGATAGAAAAGCCTATTTGCTTGAGGACAAGCAAATCCCAAGTGTAGGGGTATTTGATAAGGTGTCATTTTATACACTTTTTCGGGGTCGTTTAACCCCCAAAATCGTGTGTTTATGCCTAAAATAGGTACTTAATCGTTCCTTTTTAGGTATTTCTCATTTGGAAGACATTTGGATGAATTACACGTGACTTGGGCTCATTTGGAGAAGAAACGGACGAGATTACAAACCAACACCAAGACTCTTGAAGATTTGTGCTCACAGAGCCTGGAGACGGCGTCACAAGCCATACACGACGCCGTCACAACTCATCAAGTGACAGCGTCACATATTTCAAGACGGCGTCAGCCCGCACCGACTCAAACGCAGATCTAGAAGATTCATTTTACGACGGCGTCATGATTAAAACGCGACGCCGTCGCGTCGATTTTCTTATATATACAAACCCGAATTTAGGGTTTTGAGTGTGTAACTTTAGAATAAAAAGAGGGTACGAACCCTAGTTCGTTTAGCAGCTGTAGGAGACGATTTTAGGGCTTAAAAACCCTATTGTACCTCTTCCAATTCATGTTTTAATCAAGTAAGGTTTACTTAATCATTCAATATGTCTATGTGTTGTGTGATTTATTGCTCTTGCTTTATTCTTAACATGCTTGGCTAAACCTATTATTGTGTTTATTTATGATTGTATGAAACCTAGAATGTAGATCTTAGTGGTGTTGCTTCTTGTGATGGATGTGCACGTTAGGTCTTAGAAAACCAGCTTTTGTCTGCATCGCTGTTGATATGTCTAGGGAAACGTGATTGTGTAGAAAGGATACCATCGGGTAACAGTCTTCATACTACCTTGCATGTGCGTTGCTCTAGCGGCATACTAAGTAGACGGCGGGTTCGTGTAATTCGTTCATGCTTTAGGAAATAATTACATAGATCATCACAAGTGTGACAAGGCAACAACACTAGGAGAAGCAATCTAGGGAGTAATACATGATTAAATAGACACAATCTTTTATCTTATTGTTATCACCATTAGTTTAGATTACTATTTAGTTTAATAGCTAAAACCAAACCTCTCTCTCAAATATATGATTTTACCTGCTTTCCATAAAATACAAAAATACAAAAATAATCTTCCCTCAACCTCTAGAATTCTGTTATACCGTGATCAAGCCTTCCCAACCTATTCCTCGAGTAAACGATAAACAACCCCGAGTCTTGCCCATACTACACTACAATGATTAGGTGCACTGCCTAGGGAGTTGTAAAACTTCTCGTGTAGAAGTCATACGACAACCGCACATCATCATGTGCCCTCCGAACAACGTATACCCGTCAAATAACGTGTATCCTCCGAACAACATGTACCCTCCAAACAACATGTACCCTCCTTGCAACACACATCCACCGAATAACATGTATTCTCCAAACAACGTATACCCGTCAAATAATGTGTATCCTTCGAACAAGTGTGTATCCTCCTAATGGTGCATATCCTCAAAACAACCTTTATCTTCCTAACCAAATGTACCCCCCGGGAATGACATACCCCGCATGGCAAAGTTATGTTCAAAATCCACCATGGCTAGACCACTCGAGAGGTGGATATGAGAATGATGTTAACAGCCCTTCATCACTAACAAGGTGGATCAAAGAATTCTAATTCCTGAACAGCTTGAAGGTTCCGCCGCATGTGGGATACTACGATGGAAAAGGAGATACGGATAACTTCATACACGTCTTTATAAAAACCTTTATAAAAAGGCAATTTTACCTGCCACAGGCCTACAAACTCTGAAATGAACAAGTACTTTCAACTGCATCCTAAAAGCATTAAGTGTCAATGTTACAAGTCGATGTTTACAAACCAAAAGGGATAAGAGGACTAGCTACCCTCTAAACAACCTTTAGGTGAAACAGACATAAATGGGAAAGCACATGCACAACAAGTAAAAAGGAAACTAAGAAGTTTCTAACAAAACCATAACCAAGTATTATGAAATACCATAAAGGCTCTAAATACGTAAACATAAACATGCACAAGAATACAAACATTGTTAAATGGGCTCACAACAGCCTAAAAAGAGCTACACATAGCTCAAATAGCCACATAATTGTTCAAATGAGGGTGCGCAGGCACCTTACTACATGAAAACTATCTTAAGGCCACAAGGACAACAAACCAAAAGAACCAAGTATGGGAAAGATTTACAATATTAAAGGATGAAATTACAAAGGAGGAGCCTCTTGGATAGTTGGGGGGTCCACGACAACAAGAGAACAAAGGCTTTCACCTGATTTTTCCACAAGAAGAGAAATGTAAGGAAAGTCAAGCTTGTAAAAAGCCTCAACAGCCTCATCCAAAACCTTTTCAGCCTCAGGATTGTAATCCTCAACGTCCTTGAAGTCCTAGGAACCCCCTAAGCCATGCACCTCATCCAGAGCCTGCGATCTACCAAAGATAATAGCTTTCTGCTACAAGTCAACTAGAGCACTATTAAAATGCTTGGAAGAGAAAAGTTTCTTAACAGCCAGAGGAAGGAAATCCCTAACCAACTCAACCTTCTTGAGATCAGCAATTTTAAGCCTGGAAGAAAGAGCGTCGACTTCTTCCCGGAAGCTGGACTCTTTGGATAGCAAAGACTCCCTCTCCGCCTCTAAATCTTTACACTTTTTACCAAGGCTCTCAACTTCCTCTACAGAAGGACGCACCCTATCAAACTCATCAAATAACTTCTTTCAGGAATCCTCAGAAGAAGTGGTCATTGCCCTCAAAATCGACAGCTCTTCAAGAATTCTCAAGTTCTCATACCGCAAATCTTAAACAACCTGGCTACTCTCCACATCCTGATTCTTTCGGGCTCTAGAAAGGCTGTCCTCAAGCGTCGACATCTCATGCTCAAGAAGTCCATTCTTACTCCTAAAAGAAAGAAAGTCACTCTTAAGTTTGGAGTAATCAAGAGACACAACCCTGGATTTATTAGTCAACATATTTCCAATCATAGTAAGATTAAGAGCGTGCACATCATAGACATTAGCCAAATCATCAAGAGACAGAGAATCCGGTTTATTCTTGAGAGAAGGATGGTGAAGACCAGAAAGCACGTTGTGAGCAGAATAAGCTTCTTTGACATCTAGGTAAGAAAAAAATAACAAGAATGTTACACTTAGAATAATCAATTAAACAAAGAGCAAAATAAAGGAAAAACAAGTTCCCAGGAACAAAGGGCTCCGAACTACCCTCCGAACTTCCCAGATGCCAGGCTAGCACCCGAGGATGCTTCCCAAAACCTTTAGGAGCAGTAATCGAAAGAGGAGGAATGTTCCTCGCGCACCATTCCTCCTAGATTCATGCTTTGAGGAACTACCAACAGCATCAAGCTTAATTACAGTGGCACCCTCTTTAAGAGCAGTAGTAATAGAACGCTTCTTTTTTGAACTTTCAACAACACCAATACCTTGATCAGAAGGGCTATCACCAACAACCGCAAGCTCGAAACCAACGACATCTTGATTTTTAAGGACAAAAGAACTCTCACCCTGGTCATTGTCATCTATAGCTTTTGAATGATCCACAAAAGGACTGTCTACGTCGATAGGTTGGTCTGATGGCCTCACAGAAAAAGTAGGAGTTTGACTAGGCTTCTTCATAAAGTTTCTGAAAGACATCTCTGAAATAAGAAACAAAAGCATTAATAAAGAAAAAGCAAAACACAAAACAACAAGGTTATGAATTTAATAAAACCATACCCTCCCTATCAAAAAGTATTATGGGAGCACTCAGGGCATACTCCCAATAACTAGCAAGATCATCAAGATACATGATGGGTTCAGGAAAAGTTTGTGCTTCAAAAGTATGACAACGCCGTAATCCTTTTGTCGTATCAATATCTTCATACTTATTAATAATTAATTACTGCGTAACTCATCTGGACGGTTTTTACGCCGTAATTCTTTTAAGCTTACAATTCTTCGATCACTTTCATCAATAAAAATATAGTACATTTACTAAATAATATAATAGTGGTACTATTCTTTACTAGGCTCATAAGATCTATCCTGAAGAAATATAGTAGCCATCAAATGATTTTAGTACTTTTACTAAATAAATTAGTATTGATACTATTTTTGGCCATTTTTCGCCTTTTTTCCCTTTATCAATGTCCTTAAGATCCTGGAATCAGAAAATAGAACAATATTAAATACCGAATTCATATAAAAATGATATAAAGCAAGGCAGTAAACGCGGGAATTTGATACAAAAAAGTATTAAATATTTGATGTTATCAGTCAGCCTAATATAAAGCCTAACAGGATCTACAATACCCTCAACACTACCAAAGCTCGGGGATCATGCAATAAAGATATCCATAAAACGATAATTCACTAGAAAACAAGCATCAAAACCATAACAAAATCATAACAAGGCTAGCACTTAAGGTGCTTAGCCACTCATACTACAGATAACATAAGAAATAAAGAAGGAATTCTTTGATTGAATAAACATTATGATCTTACAAAGTTTGTGATGAATCATTAATACAAGAAATTAGTAAAAGTGAATTCTCCCTTAAACTAGTGATGGATGAAGTCGAATTCTTCTTTCTCGGGAATCCATAGCATATCCCTGGAACTCCCTTGTGAATGAATGATACGAATGGGCAGGGAATGTGCCTTTATTTATAATTTTCGACTCAACTACGGCATAGTTGTGGGTGTGAACTACATCGTAGTTTTGCTGATGCGGACTTTCCATTTGTAGGCCAAAAGTAACTACGACATAGTTATAATGGCCAACTACGTCGTAGTTATGACTAGACGTATGCTTCTTTGGTGACTCATGATAACTACGACGTAGTCCTAATGAGGCAACTAAGCCGTAGTTCCTTCTATACACTTGTGGTCTTCATTTGAACTATTGGCGGTAGTAAATAGTGGGCCAACTACCTCGTAGGTTTTGTCCTGGCATCATATTCGTTCACTTTATCCTCCAATCAATTCCCTGTGTCTCCTTCCAATGCTTATAATTTTCTTGAAATGAAAAAATATAAAGTGATTAAGTACAGATTTTAACCACAAATATAGAATTATGATCAGTTTATAAGGGAATTTAGAGTACCAAAAGGTATATAGTATATTGATGTAATCATATACCGAGTTTAGAGTGGTAGAAAGATTATCTTATAATCTACCACCATTGATCATGGCCAATGGCGTTGGAATTGGTCGAGGCCTAACCTTGGTGCTCGAAATTCCGCTGATCTATTCAACATGCTTTTTGAAATTAGTTCTGCAAAAATTAACGAAGTTGAAGATACTTGTGTGTGGTCGTTGGTCGCTGATGGAACTTATTCTGTAAATGACGCTCGATGCATTATTGATTCGAAGATTCTCCCTTCTTTGGCTCCATCGACAGTTTGGGATAAAAACATTCCTCGAAAGGTCAATATTTTATTTGGAGGTTGATTTTGGATCGTTGCCTCAAAAGTTGAATATTTCTTAGCGGTTAAAGTGGGGGGTGACAGGAGTCTATCTCTGGAGGAGTGTCTCTAAGGGTAGATTCAGGATGGGGGGTTGGAGGAGGGAGGTTAAGTAAGAGCGAGGAGGGGCCGGAGGGGAGGATCAAAGGTGAAGTTCTTTGAGTTTAGAATCATTTGCCAAATTGGTGAATATTGTTATTGCATAGAGACGGCTGTGAAATGTTGGTTATATATTTCGAAAGTTCGCTCGACCATTTACAGTCTATGAGCATTAGAAAGAGTCTATGTTAACGTTGGAGTTGTCAAGTGGTTAAAGAGAAGTCCGACGCTTATCAGTTATTTTTTCTTCTTCTCTTTGATGGCTTTAGAGGTATCGTAACAGTGTTACATTTCGTTCGCACCCGATAAGGAAAAGTGACATTTTTGACAGAATTCATCTTTCCTCGTATTCTTGGCTGCATCATAAGGTCACATGCTCTACAATTGGATTGACTGGTTTAAATCCCCTATGCTTCTCTCGAGTAATGGTTTAGGATGACGTTTTGTTTTTATACCCTCTCGTGTTCCCCCAGGCTTGTTTAGGTTGCAAAATAAAAAAATGCTCCGGAGTAGAAACCGTGTGGCTCGGCCGTCCGTTAGCGGGATTTTTCTCTTGTGCTATCTAGGCAAGAGTTTTTTTTTTATCATTTTTGTAGCCGCTCACAGTTAAAGCCTTGGAAGATTGCTAGTCTAGGTTTTTTTGCTTTTTTTTAGTATTGTATTGTGTACTTATCCTGGCTTTTTAAGCGCTTGTTAAGTAGCATTTTATTTATAGTAATTATCTTCAGCCGTTGCATTAAAAAAAAATTAAAGAGATGACCTATGGATCTTTGATACAAATAAAAATACATAAAAAGAGTTTAAGTACATCTGTTGGGTCCTTATGCTTTGGTTGCGTTTTGATCATTTTGGTCTAAAAGTTCAAAAAAGTTTGATTTGTCCAAAACACATAGTATTTCAGTATCCACTTTTTTAGTCCATTTCAACGTTGACTGTTAGTTTGACCAGTTAAATGATAGAAAATGACTAAAGTGCCCTCATCTTGATGTAGCTTAATTACTAGAATACCCTCTCTCTTATTTTATTTTTTTCTATAATAATAATAAGAGTTAAGTACATTTTTGGTCCTTGTGGTTGTACCAGATTTCACTTTTGGTCCAAAATTCAAAAAAGTTTTGCTTTTGGTCCGAAATTTAAGTTTCGTTTCACTTTTGGTCCAACTCTGTTAACCCAGTCAGTTTGACTGATTTGACTGTATAAAATGACTCAAATACCCTCATTCTCATATTTTGTAGTTACTAAATTGCCCTCCCCTTTATTCTTTTTATTATTATTATTATACAAAACATACATAATCATAGATAAAACGATCAGCTATGAATCCATACTAAAGAGAAATTGGATGTGTGGGCTCATTAGTGTACCCAAAAATCTGCTTCATCTCTTCAAGATGCCTATGAGTATCCCAAAAAATCTGTCTTCCCTCTGCTTCCTACCTCTCTTATCACTCTTCATATTGAGTATCTCCAAAAAATCAATCGAAGGTCTATACTAGTATGTCATGTGATTCAAGATATATGAAACAAGGAACAATTAACCTTGTTTTGTTTCTAATATCCGTAGGGTTCTTCGAGATCCCATGTCCACGGTTTGTTTTCACAAGCTCTGCTTTTTCTCTATTTTGAAATCTGCCCACCAGTTGCTCGACGAATTCGCAACCTCAATCTGCGTGTTTTCACAAACATTCAGTCAGTATAATAAAACCATCCTAGATACAAACATCATGCCCGTAGGTTTTTCCCCAACCACGACCACGACCTTCACGACAACCACGACCTTCACGAGACAACCACGACCTTCATGACATAACCACGACCACCAGGACCCCTAACCTGTAACCACAACCGTTACAGTCTGTACCATGACCTTTTGCAAAGTGCCCACACTAGCTCTAAGCTACTTGGCTATAAAGCTCAGGAAAACTCACATATCCCAAAACCTCCACCCATCCCAACACGTAAAAAAAAAAAACCCATATCCCCTAATACCGGCTAAAACCTATCATCCCTCAATAAACACGATCTCCTCCGCCTCACATCTCCCCTAATCTTACATTGCTTTCTTGATTTTTTTATCTGCCTCACAAACACAATAATTGCACAACAACACAAAACATATTCGACACCATCCATCAACCCAGCCGCCACTAACATTGTCCACACAAAGATTAAATCTGGATTGGCACTAACCACAGATCTGCTCAAACCAATAATCACAATTTTTCTTGGACACCAATACAAATTCAATGGTTGTTTTGATTTAGGTTTAGTAAATGTAGGGTTTGTTGGGGGTATTTAAAAAATAATAAATGACTGGATATGCGGATTTTTTGTTTTTTTTCAGCCTAGGAAGAGAAACAAAGGTTTTCTTGGTGTTAGCTTCGAGTGGGATTCAAGCAGAAAATGAGTTAGTACTTTATCGACTGAAGATCTTGTATAATAGTAAGGTGTTAAGGGGTTAGTTATAAAAGAACAGTTAGGGGTTTTAAATATTTAAGGGATTTATTAGAAGATTTTGTTAGGTGGTCTTGGTGAACTCCGCAAGCGAGATTCCGGCGACGGTGGTGACTGTGTTTTTATTTGTGTTTATATAAAAGAGATAAAGATATAAAAGGGAAAAGAGATATATATGAATGTGTTTTGTTTAATTAATTGTGGAGAGGAAAAAGAAAGAAAGAAAGAAAGATGGGACCCACCTAGGTTTTTTAATACGAGTACATAATATAATGAAAAGACAAAAATAACCTTCTATTTAACAGTCAAAAAACAAACAAAGCAATAAAAACAATTAAACAAAAACGAGTATTTAAAACGAGAAAAATAAGCAAGCATAATAAATTCAATTTTAAACATGCAAACTTCTAAAAATAAATCCTACATTAAAAGAAATTATTATTATTATTATTTTTTCTTTAAAAAACCTTAATCTAAATAAATGTCGCAAATTAATAATTTAATTTATTGATATTTGAAGTGGTCAATGACTTTGTGCGTAGATCTTCATATCTTTTTACATTGTAGATTTGTTTTTTTATTTATTTTTAGAATATAATTATTTTTTTTTTAATTATTTTGTTTTTTGTTACAGATTTTTTTTGATTTTTGTTTATTGAGGGTTGTTTAATGAGGGTTGTGTTTAATTGTATTTTTTTTTAATATAGTTTAGATAACGGATGTAATTGTTTATTGGGGTAGGATTTTTATTAGTTGATTTTTTGTATGGGAAGTAAATCGATTTTTTATTTTTTTGTAATTTTTTTTTGTTTTTATTTGGGACAGATGATAAATAGTATCCTAATTACGCTGGATAGCAAATACATTTGACACTCAGCTTACAATCGGAAAGTTGCCCATATCTTTTCTCGACTCCAAAATAATGAAAGTTAAAAAATTATAACCATTCAACTTCCATAAAGATTAAAACTAAAAATAAGAAAAGTATCAGATAATAAAATTAAATTAACATGCAAAAAATAAAAAAACAAAAATTGATAAACCCTAACCATATTAATATATCGGAAAAAAAAATATTATACATATCTAATTAATAATCAAATTAATATTTCATATGACATTCACATCATATTTTAACTACCCGTCACTACATTCTAAACACAAATGGAGTCAAATCACCTAACTAAACATGGAAAAACGTTATAAACACATCACAAAGATAAAAATATAGTTATACACTAAGCAAGGCTAAAAATCAAATAGCAAACATATTTATAGCAGCGATAAAAAAATTCTACAACATAAGATTGAAAAAAGGATTAGAAAATAGAACCGAATTGGAGACCCGCAATAAACAATACACCATACATGCCGTTATTTAGCTAATTCAAATAATCAAAATTCGTATAGATTCTAGCTAAAATATAGCCTAAAAGCTCCACGGCCTCGTGAGTGAACCGCGGTACCAAAAGTCAAAATCAGAAAACTGTTAACAGTAAAATAGTGGTACCAATTGACAATATTTACAATTAACTGTTTATATATCATTAGCCCGAACAATTAAACCAACTGCAACCTATTAGTCCAAATCGTAGCCCATTTTATTTTCAATACAAACCAATCGCATTCCTTTAAAAACTTTTACCCAATGTTATTTCATATAAACCAAACCCGGTCCAAAAGAGTTGGAATTAAGAACCAGGAAGCATAAATCACAAATTAAGACTTTTAACAACTTTGCTAACCAAAACTTAAGCACACAATCTAAGAAACCTCATAAATAAGTAAATTCACAAAGTGCTAAATGAAATAAACTAAACTTACTAGATCCAATCCTAAATAGGCTATAAACTTATAAATCTATTCAACTTTTAAACTAAGAGATATGATTTAAGCATCTAAGTCTAACCATAAGAAGCTAATTAAAAAATATTTAGTAAATCGAACGGGAGACTTCTAATATGCTCTCGAAATACAAAAGTGACTAAGGCTTAATAATAAGCCGAGCTTAAAAGCTCAATGCACTTTTCTTTGCTATCGAATCGAGCTAGAGGAAAAAGAAGACCGAATAAGCCTAAACTTAATCGAATGAAAAACTAGTTACAACCGTTAAAGTAATTGATGTTTGTAAGACTACATCAAAAGTCGAATAAGCTAAATAAACTTATCCGAACAGAGAAAACAGCTATAATGAAGCTCATCTTGATTAAATAATCTAATCGAACAAGAAAAGGAAAGAAAGAGATGCGAAAATAAGCCTCACGAAAAAGCAAAACAACACCATCACAGTTTCATATCAATAAACCCAAAGTACAAATAAGCTGGAAAAATCTATTACAATACTCTGAAATAAGCTGACCATCGAATAAGAAAAAAAAATACAAGAATAAGCTAAATTTTTGGTGGCTAAACTACAAAACTAAAGCTTTCCTTAAAAACTACTTGAAAAACTAAAAAAACTCTCTCTAACTCGAGTATGCTGCTTCCATTATATAGCCAAATGTAGGTGTAAGGGTATTATCGTCCATTCAGGTAGCCATCCAATAAGAGTCATAGATCGAGGGGTAAAAGAAGATCATTTGGCCATTAACGTGTCAATGATACCAATTGAATTGGCTTGACCTCGGTACAGCTCCAGCCGATTCCTCCATTAGTTGCCCTACAACACGTGGTCCTTTTTTTTTTCATAGCGTTCATACAACGCCCTTAGCCTTTTAACTCAATCAATATGTTAAATGAATAAATTAACTGCCTTGCCCACGTGTTTACTGTATTGCAATTCGATCAAAAAAAATTAGAGTGGAGGTGAGCACACATAGATATGGTGTGTTATAAAAATATTTCAATAGCACGTGATCCTGTTTTCCATTATACACATCATCTTATTTCAATCGTAAATGTTAACCAAAGATTCAAATTCTCTGTCCATGAGTTGAAACAAGAGATGTCCAGGAAAGGTGAGTAGAGCAAACACGTACCTTGAAAGCATTAAATCCAATTGCATGTGACCTTGGTTATATCTCCTAATCCATCTATTAATATCTTGCATCGTTACATAAATAATTTGAAGATGGGCTGTTGTCATAAACTTCACATTGGGCCAATCTTGGCTTAGTGGCTGATACCGGCCCAAAAAAGGTTACGGGCTAGGCCCAATTAAAAATCGAGGCGCACCGTATACACGTCCCTTCTCGCGCTTTTTTCCGATCCCAGGCTTAGTTTTGTCCGTTTTGGTCCTTTTCTTTTGTCCATATCTTTAATATTCCTGAACCTGCACTTACACTAACACAAACGAAGCATATATTTTTCCATTTTTTATTATGTTTTTGGTCCATTTGGGTTTGTTTTTACAAGGCAAAAAAAAGGTAAATATATAAATATCAATTACCAAAATTCCCCCATACTAAGTATATGTCGTGTCTCGACGCAATGTATATAAATACACGCTTAATCTAAAGATTTTACCAAATCCCCTACCCCAAACTAATCACCTTAAAGTAGCTATTAGCTCATCTAAAGGTATAAGGAATCAATAGTTAATAAATTACATCGTTTTTTTTCCTTTTTCAACATTTTTCCATTTTTACTTTTTCATCACTTTCCATACTTCAACACTTCATAACATTATGCTTTTATTATTCTTTGATAATACTTAGGATCATAGAATAAGCAAAATAAATTCATTGTCCCCAACTTTCACTTTTCCATACTAAGCTTAAAAACAAGATCATTGTCAAATACAAGTCATAGATACTAACACTACTCATAAATACTAATTGTGTACTTACTTTTCCTCCCGCAAATCCTAATTTTGTATCTCAGGATTTTTATTAAGTCATATACCCAAAGGCTCTTTAAGAATTGTTTCGATATTTATTTAATCCAAAAATAAAGCAGGATGGTTGAAAATAAAGTTTAGCTTTCACCCTTACCCTTGAAAACTGATGAAGTGACCGAAATTTGGCTTTTGTTGCTTTTGCTTTAATTGCAAAACAAGTGAATACCCAAAGGCACTTTCAGACATACATCAAGTAATATTATTTACACCATATACCCTTAGGCCTTTAAGGTAACAAATAACTAAGTCAGGACACAATCACTAATTTAAATAATGTACCATAATAACCCAAAGCTCTTTAAGGTACAAATAACTAAGCAGCACAATCACTAATTTTAAAAGTACCATATACCCTAAGGCTCTTTAAGGTACAAATAATTTCATGATTAGTATTACTTTTGCCATATACCCTAAGGCTCTTTAAGGCAAAAAGTAATAAAATGATTAACTTTACTCATACCATATACCCTAAGGCTCTTTAAGGCATAAGTAAAGCAATAAACCATATGATACATATAATAAGCCAAAATTTGAATCATCGACTTTCAAATCAAAGGGAAGTTACTAAAAATTAAATTGAACCGGACAACCTTTATTTTATTAAAACATTAAAGCATGTAAGTGAGACAAGCTAATGAGGAGAAAAAGCCATCAGATTAAATTATTATGCGCCTTGAAAAAAACCAACTATCTACGTTAATATCATGACTTATAATTTAACACTATCCTTCATGTTCTTTAATCGCAATTTAAAATCTCTAAAAAGAAGACCGTGCGAATGCTTAGCCTAGCGAATTAATATCGCACATCATAACAAGACACAAAGACTGCAACAATTCTAACTCTAGATTGAAATCGAGTTCGGCCATAATTTATAAGCCTACATAAGACAAGCAAACAAACTCGGATTAAAATATGTTAAGGAAAAAGCTAAGTAATAAACCGCGGATCAAAAAATTTTCTCGTTCCACACCTTATTTTGTGTCACAAATAACTTATTCATCACTTATATTCCAACATTATTCACATTTTTTTTGTCACAAAAAATTTAAATTTTTTGTTATATTCCACATGAAATCGCATATTATATTAGAGGAAAAACCGGGATACGTGAGAACAACAGCAGCCGCAGCGTATAAGTCAAATCGATAGTCCCACCCCCCCCCCCAATACTAAAACAAACCTTGTCCATCAATGTTAGACTGTCCCCCATACTAATTTCAAGGCATAATTCAATGTATTAAGGGTTTCTCTATGCAAATCTAAAGCCATTTATATGTATGCAAAAGATAACAGATAATCGAATAGATGGGATAAATGGATTCCCTAAGTGAAGCTGAGGATATGAAGCTCGAATCTATGAATGGACAAAACCATGAGCATGAGAGTCTTCAAAATCCGGGTATCCTGGACAAAACAACATAAACCAACAAAACACGAAACACGAGAAAGAAAGAGGCGAGCCCTCTCACATTAATTTTTAGAAAATAGATAAGAAGATAGAAACGCTTGTTTTTGTTAACCGAGTCACGAGCTTGACTCGACCCCGAATTAAGTTGTCCATGGGGGAGCAAATGGAAAAGAAAATCTTAATCGGGCTTTCATTAATGTTTTGGATAAATAGTCAAAGCACCTAAAAAGTTCCATCCGATGAAGATGCCACTGATCTTAGTAGGATGCTGCGGGGGTCTAAAATATGTCTCACTCCCGGTATGAGGAGAAGTAAAGGATAATCCTAGGGTAGTGGTGAAAACGGAAAAAAGTCTGAAGACAAATTGAAGGAATCGTCATCTTAAACATTTTGAGAAAAAATCAATCACACCTCCGGCCCCCTGGGTCAAAAATTACTGCTTAAAACCGATGGTATCTGATTCCTTCAGGAAAAAAGAAATGTATCAACTCTTCTAATAACAACGTTGGTCACTCACCCTGTTCGGTGCTCAATCTCAAAAAGAATGAATCATACACGTAAATAGAGTATTAGCATGAGTATGGTACAGGCCCCAATCTCGTCTCTTCCTTATCATCGCTAAAAGGCTTGAATTCGGGTAAAGAATTATCCAAATGAGTAAGAGAAGTATCAGACTCCTCAAAGAATGAATCACTATCCGTGACAGGAATAGGAACTGAGGAAGAAGACTTGAACACACGATCAGGAGAGGGATTGTCATTCAAAGATTTGATATTAGCAATAAGACGATTTATGTTCAACAATTTCTCACGAAGAATAACGTCTTGGATTTGAAGAATATCTTTCTTATCAAACTCTTTCTCTTCTTGATCATTATTCACCTCCTCTAAGCTAACATACTCGATGTCCTCAAAATCATCGTCATCAAAAACCCTTTTTTTTTTTTTTTGAAAAAAAAAAGTACCATCATCGTGGAATCGATAAAATCTCAGAGAGATCGAATCAAAGCATCAAAAATGAAGGATCTTCACAAACCGGCACAATCACACGTATCTTTGAAATACCCTCCGAAACTCACTTGGGATTGGATAAGGTTCTCAACACTAGACTTTATTACTTATATTGTCCTTTTTGCAGTTTTCTCGGAATAGTGCTAAGAACTCGTCCCCCATACTAAGATAGTTATCAGGCTCCAAACGGTCAGTAAGTCGTGTGTGATTGCATTAGGCTTGCTATAATAATAGTGATACCTCATGCATCGTCATTGTCGTAAAAATAGGACGATTCCAGCTTGAGAATAATATATTCTATGCTCCTCATTAATATTCGCACATCTTCAAAGTGAGTTTTACTCATCCATTCTTAAATATCCTTTTGGTTGATATTGCCTTGTCCACAAAAGCCCAGCTTAAGATTCACCAAATCATCTCTCATGCTATCAATATAACCTTTGGTGTTACTCCAAAAGATATACGACTAAACTTCCTTAAAAAGGTATAAATGTCTTTCATTAACACTTCCACATCGTCGATCATAGAAAAATTTCCATATGGAGTAAAACTTTGAGCTGCCGGCTTCTCCTTCTCTTGTTGAATTCCTTTAAGAACTTGCAAATCATTCATAAGTTTAAAAAGCAATTCTTGCATATCTTCAGGTTGATTCTGCTCTTCTTCCATAACTTGCTTAATCTTAAGAAATCTCTCCTCAGCTAGCAATAAAACCATGCAACCTTTTCATTAGGAGTATAATGATCATACTCCTTTAAAAAGGCTTGAATGGATTTTTCCAATAAGTCTTCCTAGCTTGCAAAAGTTCTTTATTCATTCCTAGAGGAGGAAAATTGACCGGGAAACTGCGGGGGTTGAAAAATTTGATCCAACCAGAATGAATTAGAATTATAGAAAACTTGTTCATTGGTGACACATGAAAAGTCGCCAGAGGGACCCCCCCCGCAGTTCTCACAATAAAGGTATTGTTGTGGTGAAGTTAGTGGAAAATTATTATCGAAATTTTGATCAAAACACGGATTCTGATTGTAATCAAACGGAACTTAAAGTGAACAATCGTAACCAAAATAAGCATCGTTTCCACATAACTCACAAATATTCGTCTCGTACTGAGGTTGTGGAGGGTATTCGGAAAAAATTTATGATCTCATTTGAAAGAGAATTGGATATAGGATATATAATCGAATGAATTTCATCTTCTTGAAGCGCAAAATGAACAAAATATCCCCCTCATTAAACCGGGCCTTCACATACCCACAACAAGTGACTGGATTTCATCACCATAAGTGCAATTTAAACAAGTTCCAGGTAGAAGATTAACACCCCCCCCCCTACAAAAACTTGCGAACATGTACATATATAACATATAAAAGGCCATCACATAATGTCCACGATAATAAACCCCCCCACCCCCCCCCACCCCCCCCCCCCCCCCCCCCCCACCCCCCCCCCCCATCCACCCCCCCATCCCCCCCCCCCCCCCGCCCCCCCCCCCCCCCCCCCCCCCCACCCCCCCCACCCCCCCCCCCCCCCCCCCCCCCCCCCCCCCCCCCCCCCCCCCCCCCCCCCCCCCCACCCCCCACACACTCCCGACCCCCCCCCACCCCACCCCCCCCCCCCCCCCCCCCCCCAAGCCCCCCCCCCCTGGAATGTGATCATACTCAAAATAAGAGTAGTAGATCATATGCTCATGTCACTGAAAAGAATGTTATTAACTTTGATAAGAAATAGTTAAACAAAATGATGAAATAATAATAATCAAAATATATAATAATAATATCAACTGTGAGCTGATAAAAGTTTACTATCTTTTGCCGGCTCACAACCGATGTTGCAGCCTTCTAAAAAGGTTGAGGGTTACAATTGCATAAATGTTATGTTTAATATTAAGTTTGAATTAATAAATAGATCTCTTTTTGTTAAATTTAAATATGCTTTTGAACTTTGACTATTCTATTTTAAGTTTTTATATACGAGAAACCTGAAAGTTTTTTAAACCTAAGGTTCGTGAGTCCCGATACTAGTCTTTGTGGGGTGTCAAAAGCCTGGTCACTTAGCCGCAAGGTTGAAACGTGCACGGTAGCTCTCTAAAAATACGTACAAGAAAGCGGAGGAGTTGGTAAGCGCGAGGCGCTATTTAGAATAACCCTTCTCCTTTTGGGTGATGTTGATCAAACCCGCCTTAAACTTTCCTTATAGCACGTAATCTAAAGGTGAGCCGTAACAACGATTAACAAATGGTTATTTTTAATATTAAAATAAAAGAAAATAGAAGTGTAAAATATTTTTGTATTTTTTTATATTTAAAAATATTCACAAACGGAAAATAACTTCACGAGGAAGGTTCTTCAAAACACTAATCTTCGAACGAAACGCGAAATTCGTTACACACTTCCCCGGCAGCGGCGCCAAAAATTTGATCCCGTCCGAACACACTATATATAATATAATATATAAGTATATAAGGATTGGTCAATAATAGTATAGTAAATATTTTCCGTCGGGTTCGAGAAACAAACTTTTAACCAAAGTTATCTCAAAAACCTCCCGGGTCGTTTTCCCTCGACGAAGCGTGAATTGAAAATCGGTAACGTTCGTGATCGCGCGTTTTGAATAGTTTCAAAGAATTTTGATTTGGGTTTTCTAAATCCTACTAAATATAAATGACAAGTAGATAAATGCACGAAAACAAGTAAACAAGAAATGAAAATTAAACACGTAAGCATTAAAACGTAAACGGGAATTAAAGAAACGCGACATTTAAGCAACTACATCAAATTTAAGCCCTACAACTTCAAATCTAATTTTTATAAATCCTAAATGACAAAATAAAATTTTCAGAAAAAGAATTTTAATTTTTTGACTTTTAGATTTTTTATTATGAATTAAAAACACTTTTAATGAAAATTAATTATTAAACTATTTTAATAAAATCTGAAAAAATATTGGAAATTAAATTGAACTATTTAAAACTAAGGAAAAATAAAAGAGCTGAAAAAGCTAATTAAATAAGCAGGAAAATAAGCTAAAATAAGCTAAAATAAACTGATAGGCAAAATAGTTAACAAAGCATTAAAAGAATAATTGATAGAACTTATGACAGAAATGTCCCAAGGGCAGAGATGGTTTGTGTGTGTTGTGAAAGGACGAGTATGTGCTAAGGGCTAGGTCATGGGTTCGAATCCATGGCCTAGCTTTTTGCTATTTTTTTATTTTTAAAAACTTTGAAAAATAAAGTTGTAAAACAGCTCAAAATAAGTAAATTTAACAAAAGAAGCTTTTTATGAAAACCACTAAATAAGCCAGAAAATAGCTAAAAACTTTGACAGATAGTAGTTAAGACTATTTTGGCTTTTTTCAAAACTAAAGGAACAAATAAGCTAAATTAAGCTAAAATTTAAGAACATTAAGCTACTACTACCCTAAAGCTAATTTAATAAGCAAGTCTGAGCTAGAAACAAGCCAAAAGAATAAGCCAAAAGCTGAAAATCCCAAATAAGCACTAAGCACCTATTTACTTAGAACAGACAATTAGGGTAACTTTGAGCTTAAATTTCAATAAGCTAAAGGATCCTTATGGTAATAAGACTTGTTCCTCTAAAAAGCTTGACTTACACACTACTAAAAACAGCTTTTGAAAAACAGTTTGAAAGTCAAATGCTTAAAGAAAAAGCTAAATGAAAAAGGCTTATAGACTCAGTAGGAGCTGAGTTTCTTTTTGGTTTGAAAAGACAAAATGCTAAAAATAGGCTTAAAAACAGATGACCAATTAAGTTCTATAAGCTAAAATAAGTTCAAGCAGATTTAAACTACCCTACAATCTACTTTTGCACAAAATTTTAAGACCCAAAAACTATTTTAACTATCTGAAATTTAAACTTGAAAATGGCCTCAAGGCCTGTTTTGACTGCTGAACTATTTGACACTTAAAATGACCAAAACAAAATGTAGGCTACTCAAACTTGTTTTAACAACTTGAAAACATTTAAACAAAAGTACAAATACTAAAAAAAGTAATTAGAACAAAATCAAACACAAAAAAGCTTATAAACCTGAGCTAGGACCTTAGGTTCAAACAACTAACTCATAAACTTGTAAAAACCTAATATAAGCTTTAAAATCTTTAAATCCTTGCTTTATAAACCTCAAATTGGAAATCAAAATTTATTTAAAGGACCACAAAGCCTTTGACAACACTAACTCAAGTTAGTGCTGTCATTAGCCAAACACCCTTTTAATTCATTTGACCTCATTTTCAGCTTATAAATTTGAGATTTAAGGCTCAAATCTTAGATACCAGATGATAAAAGCTAAAAACAGACATAATGAACAATTTTTAATGAGCAACTTAGCAGAAATAATCAGACAACTAACTATGCTAATATTTTTGGATTATTTCACTATTTTATGACTAAAACTAATAAAATGAGATTTAAACTATAAATTGAACACAATAAGCATTTAATAACCAAAATAAGCACTATTAAGCTAAAAATAGCTACTTAAAAGAATTAAGCAACATTAAGTAGTTTATAAGCTAATTTGCAAAAATTAAGGCTATAAAAGGAAAATGAAGACTTACAAATGCCTTTGCACAAACAAGGCTATTTAAATGCTCTTATTAGCTAATCAACAAGCTCCAGCTTATCCTAGGATAAGCTGGTGTAGTCTTGGAAGCCCATCCATTACTGGCTTCCCTTCCTTATTTAAGCTGAGGTAAATTTAAAGAGTGGAATTGATTAACAATAAGCTCAGTTAAGTTTGAGGGTTTAACTGAGTGAAATCAGGCTTAAGAGTAACAAAGAGAGCTTATGAGAGCTTTATTTATTGAATTATATAAAAAACAAGACATAAATTAAAAGTAGAATTTGAAAAGTAAGTGAAATTTCATTAACAATAAAAAGTTTACATAGCTGAAAATTGAAATTACAATATTAAAAGTTAAGCACTAAGCTGGTAAAATAAGCTATAAGCTACTCTATTCCTACTCCTACTCCTAAATCTAGATGTTGATGTGAGTGAGAGTGAACTCTTATTTATAGCCCTGGAGAGAATGATCTAGACCTCTGCACGCTCCTTTCAATCTTGACCATCAATATCTTCTAATCATTGGATGATGGATTGTGACCGTTGGATGGGAATATAGCACACGGATTGCCAAGCTGGCAATCCCACTTCTTTGGAGCTGTGTGTTTCTTTTGCACTTGTTTTAGTGTAAAATTCCCTTTCAAGGTGTGTTTCTTTGGATATCCGCGTGTCATTCCTTGAGTTATATTGACCAATCAAAGCTTTTTGATGACGCATTTCATTGCCAACGTGGAGCTTGGCACTTGGAATCTCTTGTGGCCACGTCATTTGAATGGGAGATGGTTTTAACCTTTCTAGTTTGAGTAGGGTAATTGTTTGGGACGAAGGTGAACAGTAACTTCACCATTCGCGCCCTTTTTTTCTTTTTATAACTTTGATTTGGTTTGACCTGGGGTAAAACGGGGAAGTTGATTAGGTTTTTTATAAAGGTTTCTGGGATCTTTATATTTTTTTTTATTTAGGCTGGTGTTTGTCTTGGGCTCGGTTAAATGGTTTAAACGAAAAAGGGTTTATATAGTTAACACTTAACGACCGTTAGTCTTTAAGTGTTAAAGGACTAACGGTGTTATTGTTTTTGGACTTTTAGTGCAAAATGATTTAACATTAAGGGCTCTTTTAGTATTTTGAAAGTTTTGTCTTTTTGTAGTTGACCAAGGTTTGACCATTGTTGACTTACGTGGTCCATTGCTAGAAAACTTTCGGCTTTTGTGTACTCTTTCTGTCTCGTTTTTGTTTTTGCCCAGTTTTGGCTCTTTTCTTGTGATATTTGCAATATCCGTCCCTACACATCACAAATGACAAAACAAGCAATATACAAGCATAATTTGCACAATTTGATCATTTTAGGTCATGTTTAGCTATTAAAACGTATTTGTGATTTTATCACATATCAAAAATTCCCCAACTAAGTGTTTGCCGTGTCGTCCTACGCAATGTTATTGCTTTAAAACAAATACTTTCAAAACCTCCCCAAACTAATCCTTTAAAAAGTAGCAAAGTCTTTTGTGGGGAAAGTTAAGAAATCACAAATTTTAAAACACCCCTTTTTCCCCTTTTACCGTTTTTCAAAGTATCTATTTATTATATATATATTTTTATTTTTATACTATATATTTTTACTCATATCATATTATATATTATATATATTATATATATATAATTTTTTCATAATTTACAACTTACAACTTTTCATGTGTGACTATAATGTATTGCTTTCATTTTTCACTTGATAAACTTTTAGGATCATGAACAAAAAGCACAAAAGTGTATAAATGGATAAAATTCATGACCCTTCCCCGACTTTCACCTCTCCAAGCCAAGCTTAAAACAAGGATTCATTGTTAAATACAAGTTATATTGCTATACACGTACTCATAAAAGCTAATTGTTTATTTACTTTTCCTCCCATTATCCTAAATTAATTTCCTTCTAAGGATTTTATTATTATTATTTGGTGACAAATAAATTATGTCTTTATTAATAAAAGTAAACTCAGTTTAGACCATTAATATTAATAGTTTGAAATCCTTTCCTAAAGAGACGACGTGGTGAAAATAAAGTCCACATTAAGGTTCTAAATTCACATGATTTAGGGGTTATCCTTTTTATTTCATCCGAAACAACTCAACTACGAGTCCAGAGACGGATGCTTTATTTAGATAACCCCGGAGTCGAAATTTGGCTTTATTATTATTATTATTATAGCAACATTATTAAACCTCGGTCCTTTAAACAACTGCCACATCGGTATGCGAGCCGACCATGGTCCAAGAGTCTTATTTCGACCTCGGTGAATTCCTCGACCTTTTAGAAGGCTGCAACATCGGTTGTGAGCCGGCAAGATGCAGCAAACTTTTATCAGTCTCGGATTATTATTACTATGTGCCTTATTTAGAAGACTGCCACATCGGTTGTGAGCCGGCAAGAGGCAATAAACTTTTATCAGCCCACAGTTTTTATTATTATTATTATTACCTCCACCCTTTAAACGACTGACACATCGGTATGCGAGCCGACCATGATCCAGAAGTCTTATTTCGGCTTCGGTTTATTACATAATTATTATTATTATAGCCAAATTTTAAGTCATGTGGTCTTTTAACAACTGCCACATCGGTATGCGAGCCGACCATGGTCCAGGAGTCTATTTCCCCACAACACTGACAAAACCTCGATGTGTACCTTACTTTCACCAGAAGGAATCTCTACGAAGTGATCTAAACTAAGAATCGCAAAAACCAAAGAAACTTTATTTATTCAACAATTATATAATGTTTATTAAGCTGATGGGAGCAAAAAGCCACAATTAACCTTTATGAGCCTTAAAGAAATCCAACTATTCTATGTTTAGCATCAAAACTTATACTCTACTCTATCATCTCTTGTTCTTCACAATTTAAAATTTCTAATAAAGAAACTCGTGAATACTTAGCCTAGCGAATTAAGATCGGCACTTTAACAAGTCACATAGACTGGCAACAATCTTAATTCTAATAAATCGATCTTCGCATATTTAAAATCAATTATGGGAACTTGCAAAGTCTTGACTTTTTTAAGCTAGACTCGCGTTTTATAGCTCCTTGTATAAAAGATTAGCAAAATTCAATCTATATATGTTAAGGAGAAAAGCTAAGATATAAAACCGGTCGGGTCAAAATTTACTTTTCGTTCTCACCAACGGAAAGCCTACATTCGTGTCAAAACACTTATTATTTTTATCAACTATTTTCTATTTTCCATTATTACACACATTATATATATATATATATATATATATATATATATATATATATATATATATATATATATATATATATATATATATGAACAATAAACTAGATATTAAGACTTAAAAATTTAAAATTTTTGCGGGAAAACGGGGTACGTGAGAACAACGGGCAAAGGGTAGGTAAGATCATATCGAAGATATACTACCCCATACTAAAATTAAACATTGTCCTCAATGTTTCCTAGTCTAAGGCTTAAAACCCCATACTAGAACTCAAAAAGTCGAATGCATAATCCGAGCATGGAGAAAAGTTATCACAAAAAAATCTTTAAGCGTTTATCAAATAATATGCTAGAAGATAATTGTTAGTCGATAATTAATTAGGATATCGGATTTCCCATAACTAATGGCAAGCAAAGCGCTAGGAGGAAGTGGAGTGGGACCGGGACAAAATAACGAACACGAGAGTCTTCAAAAATTTTGGGTCAATCCTACAAACAATCACAGCAAAAAACAAATCAAGGTATAAGGAAGAGTACAGCCTACCATCACTTCACATTAGAAATAAGAAAGAAGAATAATGATATAAGCATGGGGTGCCTCCACGAAGCACTTTGTTTTTTTGGTAACGAGTTCACATAAGACTTGACTCGATCCACCGCATCTAAGTCTGTCCATGGGAAGCAATATGGAGAAATTCTCAATCGGGCTTTTCATTAATGTTTGGATAAACATTTAAAGCACATGAAAGTTCCATCCTGATGAGATGCCACCGGCTTTAAGTGGAGACTGCGGCGGATCAAAAAATGTTTATGTCTTTACTCTCGGTGGAGAGAAGTAAAAGAAAGAGAAATCACTCAGGGTAGGTGAGAGCGGTATGAAATTCGAATGATAAATGTGCAAGGAAAGTAATTCGTCACCTTCAACATTTGCCAAAAACATCACAATCTCACCCCTACTGGGTCAAAACATTCATCTTTAGTTCTAGATCATCAAGATCATCTCTCCACGGTCGTATCGGCTCAAAGTTCAAAGCAAATCTCAACATCCGTGTTCCAAAGGAGGGCACGAGGAGATCGACTTGGATCATTAAATGATCAAGGTTAGATGGTACTCAATTTCGGCGAATAGGGGAAGGGGATCTTGATAAGCAATTTTCTTGCTTCAAGATCAATGATATCCCTTCGAGTACTTTAGATATAATCATCATTCTCAATGCCCGGAGACATCGAGTCATCGGAAGCAAGAAATAAATCGATCTCTGGTATGCATTTAATTACACATACCTTTTACCTAATAAAATAACCCTAAACGACCAAAAACGCACAAAAACAATGCCATAAATATGCATTTTTTTTGTGTTGTACAGTATTGCAGCGGTACAGATATTCTCTAAAGGACAAAAATGGGCAATACGAACAAAAATCAAGGTTGGACTGAATTAAGAGCGTGAAAACTAAGGCCAAAGGTGCAAAAGGATTGAAAACGAAGCTCAAACGGCAAATTCCGGATCGACTCGACAACGTTTGTGCGTCTAATGAGGTCAAGACGAAGTCAAAGTCAACCACGGGATACGGCATTGGAAAGGGCATCGAAAACCCGAACCCCCGTAAAACCTAAAAAGTCAAAGTGGACCAACCCGGGCCCACCTTATTGGGCCGGGTCAGCCCAACTTATGTAATAAACCCACAATACCCCTTTCACCCTTATAAATATAACCTGACCCAAACCCTTTACCCATTTATAAACAACCCGTGGCCCATAACCACTTAACAAACCCATTTACCCATTTAACGGGCGTTAAAACCCAAAACCTTTACATTGTTAGTCCTTTAGGGACTAACGGTGCAATTAAAACCCAACCTCAAGGGCCAACTATGCTTACCACAAGGGAATACTGCAAATATACATATACGAGATGAGGGGCTAGTTGTGCCATCTCCCCAAACTCTCAAACATACTGTACATCTTCTTCTTTTTCCCGCCAAAGCCCTGAACCCCACACTATTCCCCCATCCCTTTCATTCCCTCTGCAACTACATGCCAAATCTCTTCACCCCATGACAAAAACCCTTACCCCACCTCCAAAACACAAACATACTATGGCAATACCTTAACTTCCTATTGGCCGAATTCATGCAAGGGTTCAAGATAATCTACTTGTTGTTTTTCGGGGCAACAACAAAAATCAATGGAGTGATGAAGACTTGGCTCTTCATCATAAGACAAAAACACAAGAAGCACAACTCTACAGCATATAAATTGGAAAAAAGACAGAGAAGAAAAGTGTGTAATGTAGGAGTAGTTATAGATTAGTTTAATTTAAATGTTTCTATGTTTTTAGTCTTTTACTCTTGTCATTTTAACTTTAAAACCTTGTAATCACTTTATGTTTTAATTAAATTTTAAGTTATATGGTTATTTGCAAAATCTGTCTTTGTAAGCTTGTTCCTGCTTGCTTATTGCCTGCTTATTTTTCAACTTATCTACTGCTTTATATGTCCTTGGTATGATTGTGATGCTTTGTGTAGTCTAGAACCATTTGCTCAAATTCTTCATGTCAAACTGTCTTAGTTTACTCAGTATATATTTTAGTTTGTTTGCTCATAAGTGCTTATTTAGAATCTATAAGTTCTTGTTTATGCTTTTTTTGAGTCTAGCTTATAACTTTTCTTTCAAATTCGATGCTTAATTCAGTTAGTGTAGTTTAAAAATGTCAAAATACCCTCTTAAGGGGGGTGTTTGGGTCAAGGGCTGAAAACGGGTCAAAGGAGTCTAAAATTGATTTTGGGTCACCAAGCTAACTTGGTCAAACCCTTTTGAGTCCTTTAAATCTGTTATGATAGGTTTTTGAAGTTTAAAATTAAGTTTTTAAGTTTTGCCTATGCACTAGTTAAATCTGTTATGTCATATTAGTATGCAGCTGCTCATCTTAAATCTTTGGTCTAGTAAAGTTAAAACCATGTTTTCTTGTCTTTGTTTGATTGTAGAAATGCAGTAGAATGGGTTAAACCAAGGTTGCATGTGCCTTTAGAATTCATACCAAAATCTGGCATAGTTGCTTTTCTAAGTAAATGTCCATTTTTCATTTGCCAATTTAGTTTAGTTATAAGTTGTTTCATGGTCTGAATTTAATAGTATAAGTAGTAGGGATATAGATCTCAATCTGTTTAATCTTTGTTTGAATTTTTACCTTCATTTATTTACTTATTTTAGTCTGCAAAAGCCATTCCTATCTTTCAAATGAAAACCAAAAATCAGTTATGATGCCAAACAGCCCTTTTCCTTCCTTTTTTCTTTGCTTATGTGCTTTCCAAAATGTGAACTTTTTGCTTTTTCTTAAAGCTAGTAGGACCAACTTTAGCTATTTTTAGGTTTTAAGCCTTAACGTTTTGGTTTGCTAGCTTATTTTAAGCTCAAATAGTGTCCCTTGCAGGCTGTTTGGTATGTTTTTTGGTCATAGGTGCTTATTTGCAATTTCTGCCTTATTTTGCTTATTTCACTTGCTTATTTTTTTTGTTATCTTGTTTATTCAGTTGTAGTATAGATATTAGTTTGCCTTATTAAGCCTTAGTGTTTAGCTTATTAAATGTTAAGAAGTAGCCTACCCAGTTTAGCTCTTAGGACTTTAGTGTTAAAAGTGCTTGCTTTGCCTTATTTTGATTGCCTTAGTTCCTGCTTATTTTCGTTTTGTAAAAAAAAAGTGTTTCCACCCCCCCCTCATTTTAAAGTTGTTAGTTTTTGCGTGTTTTATAAGTTTTAAAAGAAATTTTCTAAAAAAAAAGTTTTATTAAAAAGAGAGAGGCCAATGGTCGAACCCTAGACCTCCCCCTTTTCAAAGCCCCTACACAAACAAACTCATACCGCTGTGCTACAATAGCTCATCCAATATGAGTTTGTTTTATTAAATATATAAGCCCACAACAGCCCAATAAGCCTCCAGCCCATTTTAGCTTAATAACAACTTATTTTTAAGCTGAATTTTCAGTTTCACATTTTTCTCAGAACCTTCATAGTTTAATTGATTTTCCCTAAATTTTTTAGAATTTTTTATAATCGTTTAATATTTTTTAACATTTATTTTCTTTAAAACTGTTTTTTAATTATAATAAATTAAATAAAAATCAAAAAAATATTTTTCTTTTTTAGAAAATTTTATTTTATCAGTATGAACTTAGGAAAAATAGAAAAACTTTCGTTCTTTAAGGGTCTTTTTGCAAAAATTTAATTTTTAAAGAACGAGTTTCGGGCCCGGTTCTCGTTTTCGCGTTTTTAAACTTAATTTAATTCCGTTTTCGTTCTAGTTTTCTTTATTCTTACTTTTTAGTCAATTAGTATTAGTTAAAGTAAAAAAATTCACTTAGATTATTTTTTTCATTATTTTAGGTTTTTAGTCGCGTTCGTTTTTTAATTTTCGTTCTCGTTTTTGTGATTTAAGCCTAATTGCCTTAATTTTATGCTCCTGTAGACTTAGGATTTCATTCTTATGCCTTATTTTATGCTTCCCGTAGAATTTTAAGATAATTATTTGCCTTTTTATGCTTTCCCATACTTTTAGGTTTAAATTCCCGTTTTCGCGTTTTTCTTAAATTGCTTTTGTTTAAGGTTTTCTTTTATTCGTTTTTGCATAATATTCGTAGTTTTAGAAAATCAAAATCAAATCTTTCCCATTCAAGCATTGTTCACAAATCAAAACTCAATTTTCAAATTCACGCCTCGTCAGGAAGAACGACCTGGGTCCGGTTTTAAACTTTGTGGATAACGAAGTGAGAAACCAATACTTCCGGTTTACTATACTACTATCATTGATATTATCCTATATTTATATATTTATTTATATTTATATATATAGTAAAAAGGAGCAAATCAATCTCCTCCATATGAGAGTCACTATCTTCAACGGGGATAGGAGATGGAGAGGGAGACTCGATAATCGTATCAACATTTTCAGAATTACGTTCTTCCGGTGGTCGTGGAGATGAATTATCATACGACAAATTCTCACAGATGGATTTTCTGCCTCTAGATCAAAGTCGGCTCTCCTCAATTACCGGTGGAAATTTGATCAATATAGCGAGTTCACGGGGAGAACTCCTCCGAGAGATAATCAAAACTTAGGAGAAGAATCAATCAAAAGTTCTCGATTAAGCAAAGGATTTGATAAGATTAGGACTGGCATTAAAGGACTATGAGGAATTCTATCTTGGTAGAAATTGATTCTCTTCGTCATCAAAAAGAGGGTTCGAATACATTTTGAAAATTTCTTTCGGAACATCCTCATTAGAAAGTGACTTGTCATCACTAGAGGTGAAATCGTCATTAGAATCAAAGAGAGGATTAGAGAAAGTCGTAAATCATTAAAAAAAAATAAAAAAAAAAAAAATTGGATATCACCACTCACTTTCATTAGCGGAAAAATCCTCGGAACTCATTGGGATAGGACAAGGTTTCAACCACTAGACTTTATTTCTTTGGTCCGATTCCGTTTCCGAAAATAGTAGTAAAGATAGCTTATCCCACCATACTTAGAGAGTACTCAGGTTCTTTAGTTGGTAAGTCATGTGTGATTGCATTAACCGAAGAAATTTGAGGTGTTTTATTTAAAGGAATAGTGCTCTCCTTGTGAATAACTATAAAATTCTTCAAACACTTCGTAATACGAGTTCTACGTTTAGTCGCCTGCTCTACGATATTCTTAACTTCCTGCTTTTCCTTATCAAAACGTTGAGAATTCAAATTAATCAAGAGAAGTTTAGAATTAAGAGCACTTTCAATTAAATCATCAACATTATTATGTATACAATAAAGCTCTTTTTGTCGACAATCTTCAAGTAAATCTAGCATCATTTTTCCATACTTTTGCTTTTGCTCCTTTCACAAACTTTGTGCCCACACATTTTCTTCAAATTAGTTGACGAAAGGAAGGGTTTCGGTGAAATTCTTCCTTTCTTGAGCTGCCTGCTCTGTTCACGTCAATTCTGGATCTCTTTGAGCTACAAGTAAAGCCTCACTGCTACGTTGTGGATTAATTCTTTCAATAGTTCTCTCCATCAGTGTATAAAGTTCGGTTATTAAGCTGATTCTTTTTCTTTTTATTTTTTTTCTTTAGATTATTGATGTAATGCTTGCGGGGGTCCAGTTTGATCAAAACCAAAAGAATTAGAATAATTGAAATTTTGGTTCATTGGTTGACACTGAAACGTCACATGAGGACCCCTGTAGTTCTCACAGCAAAGAAGTTGTTGTGGTAAACTCCGTAAATCTTGTGGATAATAATTATCACTACAGTTTTAATTGTTACACGGTTCAGTCTAATAGCCAAGCGGGGACTCGTTGATGTACTTCAGAACCGTAGTAATGATCGTTACCACAAAATCACAAGAGTTTGTATAGGGCTGTGGAGGTTGGTTGAAGAAGGTAGGAGTGTCATTATAAGAATAAGGATTTGGGTCATAGACAAAATCATTTCCGGATCCTATACTGCTACAGCCCGGACAGTTTCTACCATTAAATGGACCTCCACAATACGAGCAACCAAAATGGTTATACGAAGACATGTCGAAGAATTAAACGGATAAGAGGATAAAGAAGAATATTTTTAGATTTAAAAAAAAAATAATATATGAGAAAAGAAATTAAAATAAGAAAGAAAAATATTTTTGGTAACCGAAAATCAAACGTGCACGGTAGCTCTCTAAAAATACGTACAAGAAAGCGGAGGAGCTGGTAAACGCGAGGCGCTATTTAGAATAACCCTTCTCCTTTTGGGTGATGTTGATCAAACCCGCCTTTATTAAACTTCCCATTTATAGGCACGTATATAAGGTGAGCCGTAACAATGATTAACAAACGGTTATTTTTAATATTAAAATATAAGAAAATAGAAGTGTAAAATATTTTTGTATTTTTTTATATTTAAAAATATTCACAAACGGAAAATAACTTCACGAGGAAGGTTCTTCAAAACACTAATCTTCGAACGAAACGCGAAATTCGTTACACACTTCCCCGGCAACGGCGCCAAAAATTTGATCCGTCTCCGAATACGCTATACGTAAATATATAGTATAAGGATAGGTCAATAATAGTATAGTAAGTATTTTCCGTCGGATTTAAGAAACAAACTTTTAACCAAAGTTGTCTCAAAAACCTCCCGGGTCGTTTTTCCTCGGCGAAGCGTGAATTGAAAATCGGTTAAGTCCGTGATCGCGCATTTTGAATGTTTTAAAATTTTTGATTTGGGTTTTCTAAATCCTAGTAAATATAATGGACAAGTAGATAAATGTACGATAAACAAGGGTAACCAAGAAATGATAAATTAAACACGATAAGCTTCTAAAAACGTAAACGAGAATTAAAGAAACGCGACATTTAAGCAACTACATCAAATTTAAGCCCTAAAACTTCAAATCTAATTTTTATAAATCCTAAATGACAAAATAAATTTTTCAGAAAAAGAATTTTAATTTTTTGACTTTTAGTTTTTTTTATTATGAATTAAAAATACTTTTAATGAAAATTAATTATTAAAAATATTAAACTATTTTAAATTAATATTCTGAAAAAATACTAGAAATTAAAATGAACTATTTAAAACTTAGGAAAAATAAAAGAGCTGAAAAAGCTAATCAAATAAGCAGAAAAATAAGCTAAAATAAGCTGATAGGCAAAATAGTTAACAAAGCATTAAAAGAATAATTGATAGAACTTATGACAGAAAAGTCCCAATGGCAGAGATGGTTTGTGTGTGTTGTAAAAGGACGAGTGCGTGCTAAGGGCTAGGTCATGGGTTCGAATCCATGGCCTAGCTTTTGCTAATTTTTTTATTTTCAAAAACTTTAAAAAACAAAGTTGTAAAATAGCTCAAAATAAGCAAATTTAACTAAAGAAGCTTTTTATGAAAACCACTAAATAAGCCAGAAAATAGCTAAAAACTTTGACAGATAGTACTTAAGACTATTTTGGCTGAATAGGCATAATCTATAAGCTAACTACTTATGCTACTATTCTTGGTTTTTTTAACTATTTTATACTAAAAGCTGATAAAATGAGATTTAAACTAAGTAATGATCTAAATAAGCACAGGTAAACATTGATAAGCACAAATAAGCTATTCTACACATAATAAGTACACAATAAGCAATATTAAGCTACAATGCAGTTTTAAAGCTATAAAATATAAAAAGGAAACTTACAATAGCCTCTGCTTAAACAAGGATTTTCAATGCTCTTATGAACTAATCAACAAGCTCTAGCTTATCATAGATAAGCTAGTAAGGTCCTGGAAACCCTTCCATTTCTGGTTTCTCTTCCAAATTTAAGCTGAGGTAATTTTTGGAGTGAATTTGAATGTGATGAGTAACTAAGCTCAGTTAAGCTTTTAAAAGCTTAATTAAGTATAACAAGCTAAGTAAGTAATAAGAGTAGCTTATGTGAGCTTATAGAGAGCTTATGATGTATTTAAACAGATTTGCATTAAGGAAGAGTTTGAATTAAAACATGAAATTAAATGAAACTGAATTTTATTGAAAACTTAAAGGATTACAATACTTGAAAAGGTAAATTACATGGAATTTAAAGAACATAAGCTAAAAAAA
The DNA here is from genome assembly GCA_026074375.1 of Tanacetum coccineum. Lineage (NCBI taxonomy): Eukaryota > Viridiplantae > Streptophyta > Magnoliopsida > Asterales > Asteraceae > Tanacetum > Tanacetum coccineum. The sequence continues at coordinate 8,072 of BQNB010033007.1, read as the reverse complement.
TACAAGCTAAAAGCTAAATCTACTCTAAGCTACTCCTACTCCTAGTTCTAGATCTAGATGTTCATGTGAGTGAGGGTGAACTCTTATTTATAGCCCCGGAGAGAATGATCTAGACCTCTGCACGCTCTTTTCAATCTTGACCATCAATATCTTCTAATCATTGGATGATGGATTGTGACCGTTGGATGGGAATATAGCACACGGATTGCCAAGCTGGCAATCCTACTTCTTTGGAGCTGTGTGTTTCTTTTGCACTTGTTTTAGTGTAAAATTCCCTTTTAAGGTGTATTTCTTTGGATATCTGTGTGTCATTCCTTAAGTTATATTGACCAATCAAAGCTTTTTGATGACGCATTTCATTGCCAACGTGGAGCTTGGCACTTGGAATCTCTTGTGGCCACATCATTTGAATGGGAGATGGTTTTAACCTTTCTAGTTTGAGTAGGGTAATTGTTTGGGACGAAGGTGAACAGTAACTTCACCATTCGCGCCCTTTTTTATTTTTATAACTTGGATTTGGTTTGACCTGGGGTAGAACGGGGAAGTTGACTTGGGCTTATAAAGGTTTTGGGCTGGTGTTTAGCTTAGGCTCGGTTAAATGGTTTAAACGAAAAGGGGTTTATATAGTTAACACTTAACGACTGTTAGTCTTTAATTGTTAAAGGACTAACGGTGTTATTGTTTTTGGATTTTTGTAGTTGACCAAGGTTTAACCATTGTTGACTTTAGTGGACCATTTGCTAGAAAACTTCTAGCTTTTGTGTACTCTTTCTGTCTCGTGTTCGTTTTTGCCCGGTTTTGGCCCTTTTCTTGTGATATTTGCAATATCCGTCCCTACACATCACAAATGACAAAACAAGCAATATACAACCATAATTTGCACAATATGATTATTTTAGGGTCATTTTTTTGTATAAAACGGATATGTGATTTCTCACATATCATTAGTACTGTTAGTATAATAGTTAGTACTGTTAGTTATATAGTTAGTACTGCTTAAGTGATATGCATGAGTTATATTAGGAATAGATATGCATGATCACTTGATGCGTTTTGTAAGCCCATTAGGGTTTTCCTTAAGTGTATAAAAGGAACCCTACGACCTAATTAGAGATATCAATTTTTACAGCAAACACAAGTTTTCATAGTTAGTTATTCTGTAACCTAGGGAGAATATTTGCAATCAATATATATTCAAAGTTTTTTTTACATTGTTCTTCTTAGTATTACAAGTTAGATTCCGCATAACTTGTAGTATTCATAATCATAGTTTCTCACATAGTTAGTTTGGATTTATCAAAGTTAACTAAGCTTTAACAAGCTAAGAAGATCTATTCATTGTCAGCTCATTTCCTACCATTAAAGAAAACGGATAGTATGGAGAAGCTCACGCGACTGTATTTGAAGGAAGTTGTGTGTAGGCATGGTGTTCCTGTTTCGATCATTTCGGATCGAGATAGCCATTTTACGTCGAGATTCTAGAAATTGATTCAGAAAGCGTTGGGGACGAATTTGGATATGAGTACCGCTTACCACCCTCAAACGGATGGTCAAAGCGAAAGGACTATAGAAACGCTAGAAGATATGGTGTGTGCCTGTGTGATCGACTTTAAAAGTAGTTGGGATTGCCATCTACCATTGGTCGAATTCTCATATAACAATACTTATCACACGAGCATTAAGGTTGCACCATATGAGGCTTTATGCGGACGGAAATGTAGATCACCTGTATGCTGGAGTGAGGTTGGGGATAGCCAACTCACCAATCCAGAATTGATCCTTGATATGACCAAAAAGATCTTCTAGATTAAGAACCATTTGTTAACCGCTCGTAGTCGCCAGAAAAACTATGCAGATAGAAGAACTAAGCCATAGGAGTTTAAAGTCGGTGATATGGTATTGCTCAAGGTATCGCCATGGAAGGGCGCTGTGCATTTTAGAAAGCATGGAAAGTTAAGTCCACGTTACATTGGGCCATTCAAGATTCTAGCTAGAGTTGGTCCTGTAGCTTATACGTTGGAGTTAACTGAAGAGTTAAAGGGGATTCCTAGTACTTTTCATGTTTCGAATCTTAAGAAATGTTTAGCGGAAGGCGATATTGTTGTTCTGATGGATGAGATTCAACTCGATGATAAGTTGCATATGATTGAAGAGCCAGTGGAAGTTGTTGATAGAGAGGTCAAGCGACTTAAGCAAAGTAGGATATCTATCGTTAAAGTTCGTTGGAACTCGCACAGAGGTCCAACATTTACTTGGGAACGTAAGGATTAGATTAAGAAAAAGTACCCTCGTCTCTTTACAAGTAAGGATGAAGTGAGGAAAGCGAATAAGTCGAGCTGAGCACCGAGACGGTACTCCCTAAAGGAGGGAGAATGTAACAACCCGAGTTTCAGGTCAACGTCTATCCTGAGCTAAGATAATTATTTTTGCTACGTAATTAATTATAATCGTTTATGCTATGTAAGGTTTGATAAAAAAATCCATTTATAGGATAATTTTAAGCCATGATTGAGTTTCTATTTGTTTTTAGCGTCTAAGAAAGTCAGAAAAATTTATATTGTTGCTCCGAGAGCGTGATTATGTTATTTTTGTATTTTACGACTTTTCCCCGAGTTTTTGTAAAAACTGTGTTTAAAGGTCGTGTTTTACATGATTTAACATTTTATTAAATGTTTTAAAGTAAAATTAGTAGGATGAATTTAAAATATTTACTAATGTGGTGTGACCCGAGTTTTTGGCCGATTTTATTAACGAAAGAAATACTTTTGTATTAACTTTGAAGGACTAGTGAGAAAGAGGGACTAGAATTGCCAAATTGCGTTTCAAATCGATTTAATACAAAATGAAGAAATTTTTGATGAGACTACCTCCAAGTATTGCACGAAAATTTTCTAAATGAGGTTAAAAAGCACCATTGTGACTCTTCAACGTTTGCAAACATAGAATGACTTAGATACACCACAATTGGTCCTCCAATGCTCATCCAGGAGATTCCACAAAATTGTAAAAGAAGACATTTTTCCTATTAGTGCAACCAAGAGGATACTAATTTTCAAAATATTGAGAGTATAATTTTTGAAAGAAGCAGCCAAATTTGTTCGATGGATTTTAAATATCTTGCAAAGAAGCTGATTAAATCTCTTAGCTAAGCACAAGGCATGTGGAATTGGAAATTGAGCGCGTTTCTCTTGAGAGCAGTTGTCAGTAAGACATATTGTCTATTGTGCAAAATCCATCGGTTGTAGTTCATCATATCTCCAAACTGATCTTGACCGTACAGAAAAGAACTTCTTGAAAATAGTATCATTTAAAAGGAGAATGAACATGCTAAACTTTTGAAAGATTGTACAAGAATGTGAAGAATGCAAATATGAACAAAATTTTCGTACGATAAGCTTATAATGACATGCAAACAAAATATCGAACGGTTGCAAGCTCAGTTGGAGACCAAATTGGTAAAAGTCAGATACACCATGTGTAACAAATACCCTTGATCCTTTGTCTCCCGAAACTTGAAAATTAGAATGTAGAATTAGAGTTTCAGGTTCGGAATTATGAAAAGGAATTGCTCACCTTAAGACCACATACAAAAACCTAAATGACACTATCTCTGTCAACGTGCTCAAACTAAAACAATAATTGACTCTTTGCAAAACAAATTACATGACACAATCTATGAAAATGCTAAGCTAAGAGCCCAGTTATTTGATAAAGTTTCTGACAAGTGGACACCACCAAGGTAACGAGTACTAAAACAAGTGTTGCAAATCAATCAACCGAGAGTAAACCGTCTTTTGCATCCTGTACGAAGAAAACCTTGTGTGAGACAACCAATGCAAATTTCAATCAGAACATAACAACATCATCAAAAAATCGGTTCCTCCAAAGGTTTATGAGACGAATGATTTGTCAAAACCAGTCACTTCAAACTCGGTACCCACACCACAAGAATAAAAATTATGAAACAAGATAATGTGATTGCCCCAGGAAAGTTTAGGATAATCCATTCAAGCCTTCCATAGAAGACAATATGTCCCAAACAAAGATAGTCGCGAGCGTTAGGACAAATCCAATCACCGTTTCCACAACCTCAAGTCGTCACTAAGAAAGATGTTAATCAGACTCAAAGGTGTTTTTTCTACAGAGTAGACAACACTGCAAAGGACCAGAACCACAGCCAATGTGGAATTACAAAAGAAATTGATAGGGTTCCTCCTCTGCGTCTAATAATAGGTTCAACAAGAATAAAGAAGTTTGAGAGTAGAAGAACACCATAGGTAATTAATGCTTGTCAAAAAATAAAAAAACATATGTCATCTGAATGTAATCACTTAAAGCTTGATAATTCATAATGATAAAGTCGAGTTATTTTGTGCTAGTGTAAGCAATGCCTTAATCACTGCTAATCAAGAAGTAAAGTATGCTTAAATATGTAGAATGACATGAATATCTCCGTGGCAAAACAAACAAAAGTCAAATGTTTCAAAACACGAAAATCAAAAGAATACAAAAGGCCAAAAGTTATAAAGCCAAAGAAAGTAGGGCCAACGAAGACTTGCTTCTCCTAAGCCTAGTAAACCTAGATTATGCCATAGGTGGTCACCACTGGAAAGAATTTGACATAAATGAAAAATAATCGCATCTAGTAAATCTGATGAGTCAATCTGACTGCTTCCTAATGGGCTAATGCTTGTACTTCTACCCTTCGGAAACGCAACAATCAAACGGTTTTCCAAATTCTACTTCCTTTCTTGGCAGGGTTATCACATTGTTTAAGCTGCGACAACTCGGGCTGCTCCAACATATACCGGATCTAAAGCTCTCATCACTTTAGTCTGGAATTTTTAGGAACGTTTCGCTTGGAAATGATCATGTCGCGGGCAATTTTGGGTTTCGGTGATCTTCATGGGGAAATAATTTGAGCACCAGGGTTTATTTCGTGAGGGCTTGGGTGAAATCTGATCTCAGTTATGCAGTTTTGTGAATCAGATTTATGAGGTTGCTTTCAAAGGAACTCTTTGTTTAGTCATGATCTCTAGAAGTTGTTGATTTTTAAAAGGAAACCGTTTTCAACAAACCTTATACACCATCAATCTTCATGATATGGCCTGGTGGCATCCAATTTGCCTCATGGCTCGACAACTTCTACAAGTCATGGTTATGGCATCAACGTTTATCCCACCTCAACTTTGACACCATAAATGACCTTGCCAAAAACAATCTTGTCACCGGTCTTCCAAAATTCAAATATCATAAAGAACATCTTTGTCCCTCATGTGAGCAAGGAAAAAGCAAAAGGGCATCTCACCCACCCAAACCAGTTCCAAATTCTAAGCAGAGGTTACACCTTCTTCATATGGATTTGTGTGGTCCAATGAGAATTGCTAGCATAAATGTAAAGCGATATGTTTTGTGGTTGAGGACGATTACTCTCGCACACTTGGAGTTACATTTTCTCAGATCAAAAGATGAAGCTCCAGAAGTGATAAGAATCCTTCCTGAAGCGAATTACTGTCCTTTCTTCAGTGCACCTGTCCATCATCAAAAGAACCGATGAACGCACAGAATTCAAAATCAAATCCTTAAAGAATACTTCGATAGTGTTGGCATCTCTCACAAGCGTCTTCTGTCCGACACCTTAAACAAAATGGAGTAAGTGGGAACTAAGAAATCAAACGTTTAGTTAAGCTGCTAGAACATGTTGATTTTCTCTCGTGCTCCGTTATTCTTATGGGCTGAAGCGATTGCTACTGCGTGCTACACTCAAAATCGCTCCATCATTCACCGACGATTTAACAAAACACCATACGAGCTCATTAACGGCAGAAAACCGGATATCTCCTTTCTCACATGTATACGGGGCTCCCTGTTTAACCCAAGAATGATCGTGCCAGATATTGGGAAACTTGGTGCAAAAGGATATAGGTGCTTTTTCCATGGTTATGATGCTTGATTCCTGGCTACAGGGTTTACAACCGAAGATCAAAGAAAATCATGGAGACAATGAATGTGACATTTGATGAGCTTTCAGTTATGGCTTTTGAACAAAGCAGTTCAAAACCCGGGCTTCAAATCATGACTTCTGGACAAATCAGTTCAGGACTCGATCTTACTTATGCTCCGTCAACAAGAAAAACCAAACCCAAGCTCCCGCTCCCGTAAAAGCGGTCGAGGAAAGTTGTGTTACTTGCGGTGGTGCTCATTCTTACTAAAATTGTCCCGCTACCGATGGCAACGTTTATCGTGACAATATTCAAGAGTATGTTTCCTAAGCCGCCGCAGCTAATTTTAATTAAGGAAATACCGGTTACCGAGCCCCAATTTTGACCGCCCAGTTTTCCTCCCGTTCAACAAAACCAAGGAAATAACCAAAACCGTTACAACAAAAACCGAGGGAATAATTACAACCAAGGCCAAATTTATCGACCCCCGATTAATCAACCCCTGGTTCCCCAAGCTCCACCTTACCAAGCTTTGGCTCCGCAAACACAAGGTGTGTCGAAGGATGATTTTCAAAACTACATCAAAGCTAATGATGCGGTTATGAGAAATATGCAAAACTAAACCTAAAACATGCAAAATCAAATGACCAATTTAACTGATTTTCTCACCAAGTTCATGAATTCCAATACCGCTTCTACTTCAGGTTCAGGGATACTCCCTAGTAATAACATTACTAACCCGAAGGTAGACTTGAAGGGTATTACCACCCGAAGTGGTGTTGCTTATCAAGGACCCACGATTCCTACTACTACTTCTTCTCCTCCTAAAGTAGTGGAACGTAAAACCGAGGTGACAAAGGACATGGTGCCTCTTACTAATAACGGAAGTACCAAAGACGTCCAACCTCTGGTTGTCCAAATTCAACCTCAAGTACCAAATTCTGAGCCCGTTGTTGCTCCCGTTAGTGTTTTGATGCCTAACTTGAAACCGTCGATTACGTATCTGTTAGCCGTGTATTTATTAAAGTGATGGTCATTAAATATTTCCAAGCCTTGTATAAGTAAAACATAGTTTACGGGAATTTAGTTAAGCTAGTTGGGCCAAGTTGTCGGGCTCAAGCCCATTTGTATTAAGAACCGGCCCAAAGTAAAGCCCACAAGGCTAGTCCACTCTTGTAACTATATAATGTCCTCTCCAAGTGTGGAGAGGGTGTTGCTTCTCATTTTTCTTTTCATGAACAAGTAACCATTTTTCTTTTTTACTTTCTCTCTTTAAAATATTTTTCTTATTTTTGTGTTTGGTGATGAAATGATACTCCTAACAATTGTCGATGATGGGGGGAAATGACGTTTTTCAAAAATCAAATCCTTGGTGATGAAATGATCTCCATGTGTTTTGAGCCGCTTCGAAATGTCGATGATGGGGGAAATGACGTTTTTCCTTGGTTTACAAGTTAACCAATCCCCCCGTGGCATCTTTATAAACCAGTCCAACTACGTGTTAGAAATCCTTAAAAAATATGGAATGGAAACTTGTGATCCCGTTGGTACTCCAATGGAGATCAAAGATAGGCTTGATCTAGATCAAAATGAGTCTCCAATCGATGCAACAAAATATCGTAGCATGATTGGTGCCCTAATGTATCTTACGTCTAGTAGACCGAACATTGTACATTCGACTTGTTTATGTGCTCGGTACCAGGCAAAGCCAACCGAGAAGCACCTCAAAGAGGTTAAAAGGATCTTTCGTTATTTCTGAGGAACTGTTAATATGGGTCTCTGGTATACGAAGAATTCTAGTTTTGAACTAACCGGATTTTCAGATGTTGATTATGCGGGATGTAAAGACACCTTCAATAGTACTTCCGATGGAGCTCAATTCTTAGGCGAAAAGCTGGTTAGCTGGTCCTTAAAGAAACAAGACTGTACGGCACTATCAACCGTGGAATCATAATATGTGTCTCTATCCGCTTGATGTGCCCAAGTCATTTGGATGCGGACACAGTTAACGGATTATGGCTATCACATCAACAAGATTCCAATGTATTGTGATTCAAAATCAGCCATAGCCATATCCTGCAACCCGATCCAACACTCGAGAACAAAACACATCGTTGTCCGCTACCATTT